>JAJPUD010006498.1:17860-94120 GCA_023553655.1 Myrmecobius fasciatus
TATATATATATATATATATATATATATATATATATATATAGTTCAATCATTTCTCAGCATCATCCAACTTTTCATGACCCCATTTAGAGTTTTCTTGGCAAAGGTACCAAAATGTTTGCCATTTCCTTCTACAGGTCATTTTACAGAAGAATAACTAATACAAACCGGATTAAGAGACATGTCCAGTGTCACACAGGCCATATTTGAAGTCATGAATATGAGTCTTTCTGTTTCCAAGCTCACTGCTCTATCCACTACTCCAGTTAGCTGAATATGTGTGTGTATGTGTATGGAAAGAGATATCTCAGCTGTATGTATATTTGTATATATGCATATACATGCTTATAATTACATATATCTCACTTTGTTTTAATCTATTTATGCATGATCTATTTTTATCTACTTTAATCTTTTGCAATGAGAAACAAGCTTCATAGACCTTGAAGATATTAAGATTAGTTTGTTTTCAATCCCATCTTTGACACACTCTAGCTGTGTGATTTTTTTTCTCAATATTCTAGCAACTTTCAAAACTTGAAGAGAATATGTCAATCTGCATTAGGAGAGGAAGTTTCTTCAAGTGTGAGTTTGCTGTAGACAAGAAATCACAGGTTCTCTTTCTATTCCTATTTTAATCATGTACAAAGGCAGAGAGTAAGACTGATGGAATATCTCCATAGGGGAACAGTTAGCAGGACAATTTAAATAGAACAGAGTGTCTGAATGGTAGTAATGTAAATTCATTTTGGAATCTTAGCTTGGATTTGGGTCAACAAAAGGCTTTAGGAACAAGGCTAAGGAATGTTATTTTATAATGAAGATAAAAAGAGTACCTGTGAATATTTTTGAAATGATTAAAGATATGAATGAGAACGGGCAGATATGAAAATTGTCATTGATGTAGAACCAATAAAAAGTTGGCAAATTATGGAATAGGATTTGAGAGATAGTCATAGATTGTATTAGATAGTAGCTGGGGATTCTTCCAAATTTTGTATTTTATGATTCTTCAAAATCTTAGCAAATACTAATGGTACCTCATCTTCATAAGACTGACAAAGCTGATAGAAAAGAAAAATGGCACATATTAGAGCAGCTGCATGAAATCAGTTCTATTGATGCACAGTTGTTAAAGTCATGAATTGGTATAGAATTCTAGAAAGTAATTTGGAACTATATATCCAAAATTACTAAGATGTCTACATACTTTGTTCCAGTGATGCTAATATTAAGCCAATGTTGAAAAGAGGAAAAAGGTTCTATACATACATACATAAATACACATACATAAAAGATATTTATGGTAACTTTTTTGTGTAGTGACAAATAACTGGAAATTAAGAGGAACTCATCAATTAGGTAATGGTTAACTCACAATAGATATAAATATATGTATACATACACATTCATACAAACATATGTATATACAAATATGTATTAACACATATAATATAGATACCTAGGTGTATATACAAATATACACACATGTTCCAATAGAATGCTATTATGCTATGACATGGTGCAGAATGAGCAGAATCAGTAGTACAATTTATAGTATAATATTAATATTATATAAATGAATATTTGAGAGAGACTTAAGAACTCTCACCAATGCAATTTTCAACCATAACTTTGGAATACCAATAATGAAGAATGCTACTCACCCACTATAAGACTGGTGAAGGACTAATATTCAGAATGAGATATACATTTGTTTATGGAAATGGTCAATATGGGGATTTATGTTGCTTGACTCTGTTATAAAAGTTTTGTATTTCTTTCTTCCTAATGGGGGTGAAGGGAGGTGGTAAGGAGAAACAATAAATGAAAATTTTAAAAAGTAAGCACATTTTTTAGCTTGAGGGGTTTGAGTTTATGCTGTGATACTTAAGTCAGGATTGTCACACTTTCTTGCTGACCCCTGTACTCTTAGACATTACTAATGCCCAGATCCTTCACTCAGACATGTTCTTTACACCCATTCCATTGTCTCTGACTTCAAGTATAGTTTGGTTTCCTTTTTAAATCAATTGAGGAAAAAAAGAAACAATAGTATGAGAAAACAATTGAGGAAAAAAAGAAACAATAGTATGAGAAAATTCCAGTCCCATATGTTCACAGCCTCCTAAAAAGGAAGATAAAACAAAAACATAGTTTCTGTAAAGTAATTCAGGTCCGTATTTCTTTAGGGGTACTTAAAAATAAATAATTAATTAATTTATCTGTAGCTCTGAACCTCCAGCCAGAGAAACTAGATATTATCTCAATCAATTAATAAACATTTAGTAATCATCTACTATGAAGTATATAATAGTTTAAAATTTCTTTTTTTCTATTTTTCTTTACTCTATTTGAGAAATAGATTAGTAAATCAATATTACAGCAAATTTGTCTTACTAAAAGATAAAATGGAATAGAAAACTAACAAATTCTTAAGAAAAAGAGATTCAGGGAACATTCATACTTCTCTTAGGGAGACAGAAAATAGAAATGAGGAATACTAAACTTTGGATGTGTTCCTCTTGGCGCACTCAGCAAACAGGATCTATCTAGGCATACTTTTTGTCCCTATAACTTATTTCTTCTCTGCTCCTGTCATTGGCTTTCACTCTCTCAGTATAAACGTTCCTCTCAGTTTCCTGTGCAACTGCTTGTAGTGGTAGTTACACCACCTACCTGCTCACTTCTGTAACTTTGTGCTCTATTGCTGAAATTTCTACCCTCCCCTTTTATAGGAAAATAGGGAAAACTGGCTAGCCAAAGTCTCGCTCTGTCACTTATAAATAGGGGAATGCTCCCAGGATATTGGAGAGATGAAATCTGAGGATTTCTGTCTCTTACTATGAGCTTCTGGCATAGTTGTCAGATAACTTTAACCCATTTTATTCTAATTAAACAATATTATGTGATCTGATACTTAAATCATATATTTAATTGGAATTTAGTGTGACATTTGGCATACAATGTAGGTCTAAATCTAATTTTTACTAAATTTTTTTGCAGTTGATTCCAGAAATTATTATAGAAAGAATCACACAGCAAGTAATTTATAATCTTATGTTTACTGGGCAATGGGTAACTATATCTTATTAATATTATTGCTTATCTCATCTGTTCCCCAGGTCTTGCTTTTTAAAAATTTTTAGTCAATAACAAGTATTTTTCATTATTATCACTTTACAGTATAATTTGATAATTGGAAGTGCTATTGCTCTCATTACTTTCATTAATTTCTCTTTAGAGTCTAGATTTTGTGTGTTTCTCTAAAAATATTATACCTTTTGTTAGTTTTATTTTGATAGACTAAATTTGTAAAATAATTTAGGTAATATCATAATTTTATAAAATAAAGCAATATGTTTGTTATTGACCATTTTTCATTCCTGTCTTTTTCTTGGTGATGTTGTTTGGTGTTTTCTTGGCATTGATACTGGAGTAATTTGCTATTTTCTTCTCCAGTTCATTTTTACAAAATAAGAAAACTGAGGCAAACAGGGTGAAGTGACTTGCCTCAGGAATTATAGCTAATAAGTATCTGAGACCTGATTTGAACTCAGGAAGATGAGTCTTCATCTCCTCTTTATGTGTATATTCAAAGTCGCTTTTACAATTTCTTTTTTGTTTCATTGATCATAAGAATTAAAAAATTGATTCTGTTGCCTGGTGATGACCATTCTCATACTTTAGCTACACTGGTCTTCAGACAATAAATGGAGTCTATTGCTGAGGCAGAACTTTTAACCTAATTGCATAGCTTTTGAAAAACAACTATTACCTCCAAACACTGATGAAGCAAGCTTGAGGGCAGCATGTTTTAAACATTCCCATCATGTCACTTTCCTATGTAAAGCCCAGTCTCTTTATTCTGTTATTCAAAGCTTTCTATAATATAATCCCAATTCCATCCCCACTTTTATAAATTTATTTCTGTACATTCATCTTGATAAACTCCACATCTTATATATAAAGAAACTGATGGTAATAAGACTTGCCTCAATACAAGTCACATCTCTCTGGAACTTATTTCATTATTCTAGCCCTCTCCAATCTCCCTTTATTTTCTCCTTGAATTCCTATCATAGAGTATGTAGAGTGGAATAAAGTGAATTTTTGACTGTGAAGAGACATTTGATTCCTCTGTAACAACATATCTCATGCATATGCCAAAATCATTTAAGATAATCTGAAAGATGTCTGTTTGAATATTATTATGAAGTAAAGCATGAAACAGGAAGGTATATGTTCACCAAAGACTTTTCCATTGCCATAGAGGAAGTCTAGCAAAAGTCTATGTCAAAGGGGAATTTTCTGTGAATAAGGACATCCTTCAAAAGGGAATGAGATTGTGTCAATTTCATCAAGCCTGGTAACAATGTGGAGTCACTTGAATGAGATCCATAATGATTTAAATGAGTTTGTCCTAACTAATCACACAGGAATAACCTAGTAAATCAAGAGTCTCTTGTCCCAACTATGATATGTCAGAAAAATTATCTTTATATAAATCTGTTACAGATAAAGCAAGTAGAAAATGAACAGGAGAAGAGTCAGCTGGATTGCCTTTGGGAAATAGCAGTGTTTCTCATGACCTAGCACTTCTCCTAAAAACAAAGGCTTAACTTTTTGATACGGATATTCCTCTAGTTATGATGTATGTCTGTGAGTCATGGACCACTACTGTCTCCAGAGAATTGATATCTACATTCATACAAAGTACAATGGATACGTTCATAGTGGGTGTAATCAGGATACAACACTTGCTAGTCAAGGAATTATGTAGGTGTAATCAGGATGCAACACTTGCTCATCAAGGAATTACGTAGGAGAAGGTTGGAAAAAATCTCATAAGAGAAAAATAATGACCAACAAAAGAGTAGTGACTGGGTCAACTAATGAACAAACTTCAAGCCCCCTTGTCTAAAGCAGTTTTGAGAAAACGAGAAAGTTTCCTAACTTCCTGTTTTTACTTTTTGTGGTAAATGATAGGAATCGATGAATATAGGTTGGCCTGGAGAGGACAAGTTGTGATCTGTATTATTAGGTGATATAATAATCTAAGCAGCACTTTGACCAGTGTCTTTTTTTATTCCACACACATGAATCTACCAATAAAACTCTCCTCCTCACTCTACATATACAAGTCTCAATGTCAAAGGAAATTCCAGAGCAACTGTCTAGATACTTGTGTGTCTTTCTGACTCCAAGAACAACTTTTTGATCACTTTCCACTTGGCTCCATTGCTTTGTGGACAGTGTTGATTGATTTTATATTAATCTAAGAAATTGGATATGCATCTTCCAACATCAGTGGTTTGATTCCCAATGATTTGGTTCTTTCCATTTTTATGTCACAGCTTTAAGATTCAATGATTTGTCTCTAGTTCATAGATTAGCTGTAAAAAAAAAAATAAAATCACTTAAAATGGTAAGGAAAGCAAAAGCATTCTTTGCATGTCACATAGACATAGATTGCACATTCCATTTGATCTCTGTACCAGAAAGCCTTTCTAAGTTGAAGCCTAGGCCCCAACCTTCATCTGCAGAGGTCTAAGAACAGGATGGCAGGAATTGTTATCCATTCATATATGTCCTGGTTCTCAGCCTGAGGAGATGGGAATTGTGAATCATTTACTACAACATTGTCTTTGAAATGATGACTTCTCCAGGGGAATATATAAGCCATGATCTTGTGATTTCTTGATTTTGCTCTATGATCATTGCTAAGTTCAAACACATCAATGCTATCTTTCCCTGCAACCTTATCCCCCATCCCTCAAATCTATGTCCATGTGACATAGTCTAAAAGTCATACATCCAGCCTCCAAAGTATCAATGCTGTAAATTTGAGCACCATCAATTTTCTTCTTGGAGCAGCAAGTTATTACAATGAATACAGTACCAGATCTGAAGTCAGGAAGATCTGAGTTCAAATCCAGTCTCAGAAACTTACTATCCAGTGACCCTTATCATATCATTTAACCTTATTTACCTCAGTTTTGTCTCCATAAAATGAGTTAGGCAAAAAAAAATTTGGCAAGCCACTTAGTAGTATATTTGACAAGAAAATCCCAAGTGGAGTCAGTCACAAAATGTTGAATATAATTAAACAGCAAAAATATTCCTTTTTTCCTCTTTTCCCCTTTAATCTCCAACCTTTCTTTCAAGGACACCTGTAGGAGCTATTTATACCCAAATTCATTATGAGTAGTTCTTTGGCTGTGCTCATCCTTTTCCAATTTCTACCCCTTAAATACTACAGGGAGAACTTTTTTTGCCAATATTATCTCAGAACTCCTCCTTGGGGTGAGGAGATGAAGTATGGAAAGGAAAAAAATGAAACAATTGCATTCAATATCAGAGTTTATGCTTTCCTTATGCAGCTTAAAATTGCATTAGAATTTTATTTTTAGCAGCTACATCATAAATTTATCTAATAATTATTTAGGACATATCTAAAACACCCAAGTCTTTTCACATAGATAATTGTCTTACATTGTCTTCTCCCTACCATCTTTGTGCTGTAGATCCTCTAATCAATGAACCAATAACTCCAGGAACTTACTAGGACTGATCCCAGAACAAAGTTGGCTCGGTTTTCACATCCTTCAGGATATTATCTGGGAATAAGAGGAAATGTAGGAGGTGCTGAGAAGGGGTGTAGAACCACAGGAAGAAGATTTACCTCCCACACAGGACAAAATTAAGTAGAATGTGATTTTATCGAATTGCCTAGTGCATTGTGAAATTATTCTTTCCTTATGAAATCATCCTAATTTTTGAGGGCAGGTATCCATTTCTCCAACACATTACCACAAATATTCATGTGGAAAGCTTCACATTAATTTCAGAAGTGCTTCCATTGAAATAGAGTATATTAGTTCTTAGTCACTTAGAATCTATGCTTGCTATTTTCTTCAGTGGTTTGGTGACTTAAACCAAAAATGTGGCTTTTGTTTCTGCTTTCCTAAAAAAGTTACCAAATCCAGCCTTCTAGTTCAGAACATATTTGGTGATCATATTGATTACTTATACATTCATCTTCCTTTCTTAAAGCTGGACTTTCATACCCTGTTATTCTAATGGAAAAGGCAGGACACTAATGAAGAAATGGCATTCTCTGGATGGGTCAGAATTCCAAATGATGAATATAATGTTACTATCCTAGTAGTAATCTGTGGGTTTATAAGAGAATAAATCTCAAAGATATATTCATGGGTATAAGAAAAAATTGCAAAATAAATCTAATAAGATAGTTCCAAACATATGTATGACCACAAAAGTACAGACATGCAGTTAGAGAGAAGACAAAAGGGATTGATTGACTGAGAGTCAAAAAATGTTGATTTTTTTTAAGAAGGAAATACTATAAGCCTACTACCCATTTTTTTTAATAAGACTGACTCTGCATAAAGAGTGATGCAATTGATTTTTTTTTCCTTAGGAAACCCAAGCATGGTAGATTACAGGGAACTATTTAGAGAAATCCAACTTTAATAAAAACATAATCATTTACTTTTTACCCCATTCCTCCATGAAGAAACAAGGTACAAACCAATGTATTTTGTATTTTGTGACACTTTTTAAGTTTTGTTAAAGGTACTACTATTCTCTCAGATGCCCAGGTTTAAAAATCTACAATTTTTGGAATTCTACCATTCTCTATTATGTTATGGTTATTTCTGTAAATCACAGAGAGGCAAGGATCATATCTTCTTTTTATACCTGAAAATATCTATTATGGGACCACATTTACAAATGACACAGCAAATATGTGTTGATTCACTAAATATAGCATAGTTATAATTCCTATCTTTGTCACTGTCAAATAAGGATCTCCATGCTACTTTTTTTCAATTTTCAGCGTGACTTTAACTCTTACCATATAGTCTTCTTTTGCATTTTATTCCATATTATCATGTTCAAAGATTTCTATAATCGATTCTCATTATCATTAATCAGTAACCAGAAAGACCACAGAGGCCATCTACTCTGGCCCCTTATTTTAGTGGTTAAGAAACTAAAATCCAAAGAGGCAAATTATTTTTTCCCCAAGGAAGTGGTAGGCATCAGAAATATATTTGCACCCAGGTCTTCAGAATCCAGATTTTGTACTTTCCAGTATAACAAGCTGCATTCTAAGATGAACTTCTAAATTTCCCTTCAAGTTTAAGTTCCTATTTTAAAAATTGTTTCTTATTTATTTTAATTTTCCCTAATACTTAATCCAGTAAATTTCACATGATATTGACTTAATGAATATTTGTTGTTTTTATAAGGTCCCTGTGAAGAGAAATGATTATCTTTTTTAATTTAATTTTTTGCTATTTTCAAGTTGACAAACACCATTAATAACAAATATTTCCCAAATAAAAAGAATAGAAAAAAAGAAAATTGAATATGAAACTGTAAATTCCTCTTACATATAGCTTAAATAGAGAGTCAGTGTGGCAAATTTGTTATGAGATACTGTCTTGAAGCCAAGAAGATCTAGACCCCAGTAGCATTATTGACATATATTGATTATGGGCCAGCCATTCAATATGAATGCTTGAGGCAACTTTCTCAGGTAATAAATTATAGAGATAGTGTCTCTCTTTAGATAGGATCTTTAGAAGGAGTTTAGTTATCCATGATTTCCTTCTATCAATGAACTCCAATAAATTCATCATTTATTTTATCTTTTATTTGAACTTAAATTGAAAACTGTACCCATTTGTCTGTTCCCTTCTAAATTGCTTTATGTTTTTTTTCCCTGCGAATGTTTTAAAAGTTAAGTGATGCTTTTTTCTTTTCTTTTTTTAGCACTACTCTTAATTCTTCATCTCTTCATACATTATTTCTTTGGATTTGACCTTTTTAAAAAGTAATATGGAAAAGAGAAATCAGAAAGGACTAGGAGGTTATACAAGAAAAAGTCAGTCCTGCACCCACAAAAACACAAAAGAGCTCTATAGGGGATTATATAGAATTTAGGAGCCATCTTTTCCAATTCATTTATTTTCCAAATAAAGACAATGAGGCTCAGAAATGTTAAACTACTTTAGATCACAAAGGTGATTAACAGAGACAGGATTTAACCTAGATCCTCTGATTTGAAAGCTAGTACTTTTATAATTCTACTATGCTTTCTGTCACAATTCCTGGCCTAACCAGAGATTGCAACCAAGGAGCAGTGTAACAATACTGAGGAGCACTCTTAGACGTTGTTTTTCCTGGGACAAAAAATTACAAGGATTGCATGAGTCTGAGAGAATGAATATATAAAAGTCATTCCATTGATTATATTGGTCTAAGTATTTAGTAGTACTAACCTCAGTGGGATGCATCCACTGGGTTTTGAATCTAGGTGATGGCAAGGATGTGACCTTAATAGAGTCAGAGAATTTTGGACAAATAGAACAGAGATATGGGTGGTATGTATAGTTGAAGTTTTCAACAGGTATTTGGCAATTCTTGAGTTCAGGAAAGAGATTAGGACTGGAGATTAGATATATACACATATATATAAATATGTGTTAATATATAAATTTGCCTATTTACATGTAAATTTACCCACACACAAACATATATATATGCATATTATATATGTATATACACACATATATATAAATGTGTATGTTTTATATATAATGATATATTGTATATATTTTATAAAAAGAAAGAAAAATAACAGAAGGAAGAATGGAAGGAAGAAGGGAGGGAGAGAAGAAAGGAAGGAAGGAAAAGTGAAGAATGAAGAAGGAAAGAAGTAAGAAAGAAAGGGAGATAAACAGAGAGGGAGGGAAGAAGGGAAAAAAGAAAGTAGGGGGAGGGAAGGAGGCAGGAAAGGAAAAAAGGAAGGAAAGAAAAGGAGGGAATGAAGCAGAAGAAATGAAGGAAAAAGGAGAAAAACAAGGATGGAGGAAGAAAAGAAAGAAGGAAGGAAAAAAGGGTGAAAGGAAGGAAGGGGAGGGAGAGAAGGAGGTAGAGAGGGAGGAAGGAAAGAAGGAAAGGAGAGCGAGAGAGCGAGAGAGAGAGAGAGAGGGGAAGAGAGAGAGAAAGAAAGAAATCTGGTAGCACACCACAGTTACAAATAAGTCCCCAAACAAGGCTATCCTAGGTTGAAAGTACTCTGTGGGTCTGGTTAAAACCATAGCTCATGAACCTATGTGTGTTTACTTTATGAACCATCCAGAAAACACAGTTTGTTCAAAGCCAAATAGGTCTTCAATCAAGTTACATAAAAAGTAGCAACAAAATATTTTCCCCATAAAACTTGGCACACTTTCTCAGAAATACACACACTGAAAGCAGAAAAAAATATGGCCAGGGCACACTCATGGAGTGTGGAGGACTAGTGTGGAGATGACAACCCATTCATACCTTCAGTCTGACAAGCCTGGCAATAGAAATGTTATAATACTGCCTTTACCAGTCTCTCTAACATGACATGTAACCTTCTCCAGATGCATGATCTCTGCCAGCCATTTCTTTCTTTTGGTCTGTTGTGGCTGCTGCTAAGTATCCCATAGTTGGTTACTGCCATGTAAGACTCCACTGGGAATGTGTTTGGAGAGTTTTTCTCTGCTTCCAGCTTCTATGATATCATTATTCCAGAACTATACTGATTTTTCTTCCTCATAATAGATTGCCATTTTTTTTATTTATAAGTCCTGAGGCTTTCCTTTATCTGTTTTTATAATGCATACTCCTTTACCTGTATAGTCTTTAGAATGGGGTAGGGGATGGGGGTGTGGGTAGAATAGGATGGCAATTTGCAGGGAAAAATGAATTTTTTTTTCTAAAAGGAGATTTGCCTATTATAATTACATGAAATGGGTTATTCTCTTCAGAAAGATTTTTTTTGCCCCAGGTGCCAGATTCTTTTGTACAAACAACAGAGTTAGTCTTAGGTAGCTAGACTAATAGACACAATTTTACCTTTATACTGTAAATCTTCTTCACTA
Source organism: Myrmecobius fasciatus (assembly GCA_023553655.1). Taxonomy (NCBI): domain Eukaryota; kingdom Metazoa; phylum Chordata; class Mammalia; order Dasyuromorphia; family Myrmecobiidae; genus Myrmecobius; species Myrmecobius fasciatus. The sequence continues at coordinate 28,807 of JAJPUD010006498.1, forward strand.
AGACTGAGTCTCTGTTAGAGACCTTTTTGTAGCTTAGAAATAGAAAATATATGTGACTTTTTAAAAATTCTAACATCTCATATATCTTTTAATTATCCATGGAGAGACTGCTCTTCTAGTAAGTAGCCAGCAAAGGTAATTGTATTTGGGGTCTCCCATTTTTAAAATTCCAAATCTTTTCCTTTTCTGTGAAGGGTACTGAGTATACTTGTTTATTTCTTATTATATTTATATTTAATTTTTAAATAAAGCATTTAACTTTTGTGGAGTATACCTACCTATAACTATATTTATGTGCAAACATACAGACACATAAATACATGCTTGTGTTTGTATATATATATGAAATATATATATATATATATAAATGTATACATATACATACACACACATATATATGTATATATTCCCATTTTAAAAGTAGAAAAGTTGAAGCACAAAAAAGATAAATTACTCTCTTAAGGATATTCTCAGTTATACTTAACCATTGATTGGGTGACATATTTCCAGAATATTCTTTCAACTCTACAGGATTGGACACAGGATATGTTGATAAAAGTTAAATAAAAAGTTAAATCTCTGAAAAAAATGTATTTGGGACCCATTCTTAAATTTAGCTTATTTACTAATATTTTCTCTATCACTTTTTGAAGTATAGACAATCAATAACAACAATTTACTATCTGATTTGTAGTGTTTGTATCTGAGGTATAAAAATGTAGTGACTAGTTCTAGCAGACTCCATCATGCCATTGGTCAGAAGGCATTTGGGGGGAGTGGAGGTGAAAGAGACACACAAAAATAAAATAGATTAAGTGAAGGCAGAGGAACAATATTCATTTAGTTCTTCATTTTGCCCAAGGCTGATCCTGAAAATAGGATTTCAACAGTAACAGTATCAAAATATTGTTAAGATTTGGTTCCAGTGAATCAAAAAGGGTGCACCTGCTTCAATGAGCCAAACACCACAGTACTGCTTTCTGAATGGTTATGTATCTTGGCTTATGTTTTAAAGTCTGAATTCATTCTAGTTGGTGTTTTTCCCAGTATTCATAGCAATGCCCAACACACCCAACTGAGTTGTGTGGCTGGCCAGAGTTTCAGGGAGGAATACTGACTCAAACTTTTAATAAATGGCTATTGGCTACTTCCATGAGTTAAGGGTTAAAATTAAAAGTTAGTTTATTCATTTTATAACCAACCTTTTCAGGAAATACATACATACATATTTAGTCTTAACTATTCAGCATCTAGTTAAGTTTTTATTTTGACCTCATCAGGGATGATAAACTACTCTATTTACAACACAGTAAGGAGCTACTTTTATGGAAACCACTTTCAGCAATGTAGATCCTCAACTTCAGTGGTGTTTTATTTTCTTCTCCCTCTCCTCTCTCTGCAATTGATATTTAAATATCAGTTTTCATTTATTTTTAAGATTTTTGCTGAATTTTGAATTCCAAATTTTTTTCTCTTTCAAGCCCTTCCCCCCTACTGAGAAAGCAGGCAATGTGATATTCGTCATATATGTGAAATTATGCAAAACCTATGCCATGTTGCAAAAGAGCAGCAAAATTAAGTGAAAATATTAAATTTCAATTTGTACTCAGATTTCATCAGTTCATTTTCTGGAAATGGATTGCTTTTTATTTTCCTGAAATTGCCTTGGATCATTGTATTGATCACAGTCTCTTCCAATAGATCATTATTACAATATAGATATTCCTGTATACAATGATCTCCTGGTTCTGCTTATTTCATTCTGCTTCACTTCATATAAATCTTTTCAGGTTTTGTTCTGAAACTATCCACTTCATCATTTCTTATAGCACAATAACATTCTATCAGAATGATATAATATGATCTTTTCAGGTATGTCCCAATTGATGAACATCCCCTCACTGGGTAATTCTTTGCTATCACAAAAAAGTGGCTATAAATATTTTTGTACATATGGATCCTTTCCTATTTTTTTTATCTCTTTTGGATATAGACCTAGTAGTGATGTTGCTGAATCAAAGCATGTGTGGTAACTTATAGCATTAATTATTACCCTGCAGTTACTATGATAAGAGGCATAGTAATATGACCAGTGTGACATAGCCAATATATATGGAAGGTTAAATTCAGTCCTTTCTATCTCTGAGACTATCTTGTTATCTTTTACATTATCATATTATTCTATAAGTAATATAAATTCTCAAATATTTTCTAATATAAGCAACATACAGGACTTTTTATTAACATAACCTTTATGATAAAGACTACTAAGACTGTGATATTAGGCTTAATATAAGAAAATGAATTGGGGAAAATGGACAATTATGAAAACACTACAAAAATGAAGAACACAAATGTTTTCTCCAATAAGTTAGTTATTTCACATAAAATCTATTGTGCTTGAATTATTTGATAATTATCAATTTATTATTCACTTTGAACTATTAGTATTTAGTTCAGTCATCTTTTAAGACATGTCTAACACTTCATGACCCCACTTGGGCTTTTCTTGGGAAAAATATTGGAGTATTTTGCAATTTCCTCCTTCAGCTCCTTTTACAGATGAGAAAACTGAGACAAAGAGGGATATGGTGATTTTCCTTTAGTCACATAATTAGTAAGTGTCTAAAGTCCAAATTCAAACTCAATAAGAAGAGTATTTCTGACTACAGGTCCAACAATCTATCCACTGCATCACCTACCTAACCCCCTTTTTAAATCATACCTCTCCCTTAAGTATATTGAAAAGAAATATTTTCTTTATGATTAGTTTTGCATTATAACTTTATCCAGGAATAAGAGACTGAATAAAATAGGCCTGAATTAGTTCTCTGTCATTCATTAAAACTTCTATATGATTAGGAAACCAAATTATCATTCTGAAAATGATAGGATGGTATATGTAGAGAACCCTAGAGAAGCAATTAAAAAACTACTAGAAATAATCCACAACTTTAGCAAAGTTACAGGATAAAAAATAAATCCACATAAATCATCAGCATTTTTAATGTATCTCCAACAAAGTCCAACAGCAAGAGATATAAAGAGAAATTCCATTTAAAATAACTGTTGATAATATAAAATATTTTGTAGTCTACCTGAGAAGACAAAATCAGGAACTATGTGAACACAACTACAAAATACTTTCAACACAAAGTCAGATCTAAAAAATTGGAAAAAAATATCAAGTACTCTTGGATAGGCCCAACGAATATAATAAAAATGACAATAAGATCTAGATTAACCTATGTATTTAGTGCTATACCAGTGAAGTCCCAAGAAATTATTTTACAGATTTAGAAAAAATAATAACAAAATTCATCTGGAAAAATAAAAGGTCAAGAATTTCAAGGGAATTAATGAAAAAAAAATACAAATGAAGGTGTTCTAGCTGTACCAGATCTAAAACTATATTATAAAGCAGCAGTCATCAAAACCCTTTGCTATTGGCTAAGAAATATAGTAGTTGATCAGGGGAATAGGTTAGGCTCACAAAACAAAATGCTGAATGATTATAGTAATCTAGTATTTGGCAAACCCAAAGACCCCAGCTTTTGGGATAAGAACTCACTATTTGACAAACACTGCTGGGAAAATTGGAAACTGATATAGCAGAAACATATTAACCCACACCTAACACCATATACCAATATAAAGTCTAAATGGGCTCATGATCTAGACATTAGGAATGATATTATAAGCAAATTAGAAGAACATAGGATAGTTTACTTCTCAGATCTGTCTGAGGTTTAAGAAATTTGTGACCAAAGAAATGGAAATAATTATTGATCCAAAAATAGATAATTTTGATTATATTAAGTTAAAAAAAGTTTTTGTACATACGAAATTAATGCACACAAGATTAGAAAAGAAGCAATAAACTGAGAAAATATTTTTACATTCAAGAGTTCTGATAAAGGCTCATTTCTAAAATATATAGAGAATTGACTCAAATTTATAAACATTCAAGCCATTCTCCAATTGATAAACGGTCAAAGGATATGAACAATTTTCAGATGAAGAAATTGAAACTATTTCTAGTCAGATGAAAAAAAATGTTCTAAATCACTATTGATCAGATAAATGCAAATTAAGACAATTCTGAGATATCACTATACAATTCTCAGATTGGTTAAGATGACCAGAAAAGATAATAATGAATGTTGGAAGGGATGTGGGAAAACTGGGACACTAATACATTGTTGGTGGAATTGTGAAGTGATCCAAAAATTCAGGAGGGCAATTTGGAACTATGCCCAAAGAGTTATCAAGCTGTGTATACCCTTTGATCTAGCAGTGTTTCTACCACCAAAGAGATCTTAAAGAAGGGAAAGGGACCCACATGTGCAAAAAATGTTTGTGGCAGCACTTTTTGTAGTGGCAAGAAACTAGAAATTGAATGGATGCCCATCAGTTGGAGAATGGCTGAATAAATTATGGTATATGAATGTTATGAAATATTATTGTTTTGTAAGAAACAACAGGCAGGATGATTTCAGAGAGGCCTGGAGAGACTTATATGAACTAATGCGAAGTGAAATGAGCAGAACCAGGAGATAATTATACACAGCAACAACAAGATTTTACAATGATAATTTCTGGTGTATGTGGCTCTTTTCCACAATGAGATGATTCAGACCAGTTCCAATGATATTGTGATACTGTGAGAACTGAGTGTGTTTCACAGCATAACATTTTCAGTCTTTTTGTGGTTGTTTGTTTGGATTTTATTTTCTTTCTGATTTTTTTTCTGGTTTGATTTGATTTTTCTTGTGCAACAAGATAATTGTATAAATAAATATGTATACATGTGTTGGATTTAACATTAATTTCTATCATGTTTAACATATTTTGGACTACTTGTCATTTAGGGGAGGGAGTGGGGAAAGGAGGGAAACTGGAACACAAGGTTTTGCAAGGGTTAATGTCAAAGAATTATTCATGCATATGTTTTCAAAAAATATAAAACTGTAATAAAAAAATCTATATGATTATAGCGTCATTGGATCCTAGGCCCACATACCTAGAAGGTGAAGGACTTTGGATTTCAACTAGTTCAGTCCCCTCATTTTACAGTTATTGAAACTTTTCATGATTAAGTGTAGTAATACCATATAGGTAGTAAATGGTAGAACTATATTTTTGAACTCAGCTTCCATGATACCATGTTCGTTAGTACAAATTTAACATCCTTTTCACAGTATCATACCAGTCTATTACTTCTTTAGTTACCTCTTCTTTTCAAAATTTTATACTTTTAACCACTGCAGAAATGAAAAGTGAATACTATTAATTCTATAGTATTTTTAAGCCTTTTGCCATACTCTTAGATCTCTAAGGAAGCCTGAAAAGTACACTTGTGCTTCTAGTCTCAATCTCAGCATCATACACAGCAGTTGTTGGAGGAGTATTATGCCCCAGAGACATATTATATGGTCTTCAGGATTCCATCTCAAATAGAAAAAAGTTTAACAAATACATGAAGAACAGCTTGTAGGTAAAAACCTCCTAAAATCTGGCCCTTTTTCCTATTTTAGAAAATACCCCAGTATTCTCAGAAGTAACAAAGGGACAGATGATATAGAATAACTGCAAAGTAACTTTTCTCTCAATGCCTGGCACGATTTTATTCTGAACCCATTAGGAGTAATCCTGAAAGGGGGAAAATCATATGAGATCTGCTTGCTTTTCTATTCATTTGTCCTATTCCCTTAACAAGAAACCTACTAAAATGATGTCCATGGCCCAGACTATTCCTCTTTTTTACATTTTATACTCATCTTTTTGATCCTCCAATATTTTTCCCCTTTACTAATATTCCCATTTTATGATACAAACGCTTTATATCAAAAATTTTGAATTGCTTACTTATATAAGAGGTTTACAGAAACAAAACAGATAAATAAACAAATTACCATTACTATTTTTTTTTCTATTCTTAACAATCAGTGGTGTGATCAGCAATACTGTTTTGTAATTGCCACTATCCTTGTTAATACCCAAGTATATCTGCTTTGGCTTTCTAGTTTCTAGAATAAAAAAAAAAAAACATAAGTTCAAGGGTCAAAATCAGTCAGGCAATCAACAAGTATTTATCAAATGAGTTAACAAATTATAAAATATTTTTGAAATCTTAAGGTATTATATAAATGCTACTTATTATTATTACCATTATCATCATTAATCATTTGCTACATACCAAATAATAGGGATACAGATTTTAACAAAAAAATAAATGCCCAGACAATGGAGAAATTTGGAGCTGTAAAATCTCAGATATAATTTAAGTTCCTTGAATTTTGTCATCTTATCCCTTGTTATTTGCTTAATACAATGACTGGAATGTAGTAGTCAGTTAGTAAGTGCTTCTTGAATTGACATGAATTGAAATGGATTGAAATGGGATTGGCAAAAGTTGATTTTATCATAAATCTGCCACGACTAGCTTCTCATTATGGCCAGCTGGCTTATCTGAGCCCATACTGTACTGTAAAACCCAGAAGCCAAATTGGTATCAGCTGTGGAGATAGCTATTAGGCTGTGTGCCAGGGGACAAAAATATACATATACTAGAAAAGGACAAGTTCTGAGTAAAAGACAAAAAATGGGACATACCGAAAGAGTTATTTGAGAGTTGTTTCAGATAATACAACTGAAGAGGTCTGGATCTGCAAACCTCAAAACTGAAAAGGGATTCTCTCATTACACTCAAAAGAAGGATGGAAAAGAATCAGCTGGCTGCAAAAGGAACATACCAAGAAACCTCATTCTGCTATGCACTTGATAAACTGACATTGACTATTTAACTGGCTCTTGGCTCTTCAGGATGTAGAATAGGACACCAATATTCAACAGCATAATCTATTAGAATACACCATAGCATAGCATCCTTCTCCCAGAAAAGATCATTATGAATATGAAACATTTCCAGCAGAGCACATCAAAGAGTTAGGAATGAGTGACCAGTGTTGAAGTAACGGTCATTTTGTAAACTAAATAGCAGGAAATCTGAGGTGGGCTTTTTAGCTAAAAAGCACAAATCCTTCCATAAGCTTTTGCACATAGAAATTCCAGCCTATAACATTGTTTCCAGATGTATTTTTGGCAAAGCAAACACTTTCAACTTGAACAGCCTGTGCCCTGAACCATGGGAATGATACTGTACTGTAGAATGGAAATGTTATTGCAGACTAAAGGTTGAAATACAAAATATTAATGATTAAATACATTGGCTCTTTTACATCCCAGAATGATATAGAGAGCAGTCAATTTAATGACCCCACCCATAATTTAATTCCTGCTCATTCACTACAGTAAGTTCAAAAACTTCATTAGTGCTCTTCTGATTTATAGCTTCTTAGAGCATAGGACACCCACTAACGTGGCAGTACATCTTTCAAAAAATGATAAAGCAGATTGAAAGGAATTGGCAACACTCAAAGAAATCTTAGTTAAAATTTTAACCTAAAACTGTAAATTATTTTCACATTATTTTCTCTTCAGTGCTCACTTCAATGTGTCAAAGACATAAGGAGAATTCTGTTTGTTCAGCTGGAAAGATGTGCCTCTTGGCTTAATACCAAATTTAAATAAGCAATAAGAAAAAAGAAGAGAAAGTAACAACGTCTTTACTATTAGGAATGAACATCACACAAACTAGACTACCTCTTCTTTGGTAATTGTGTGTTCTCATTTTGCAAATTCTTATGGCTTTGATAACATTACAGCTGATGTAAAATTCAGGTGACTTAATTGTATGAATATTAAAAATATTTAGTGAACTGAATGCCTATGAATTTATGATATTCTTCCCCGCTCTCCCAAGGCTTGCCAAATTATATTTTATTCTAAATTAATTGAGATAAAAGCTCCAAAGTCTTTTTTTCTCATTTGATTAATTTCACTAAATTCTGATTTGTAAAACCCATGTGATCCTGGGAGAGTCACTTAACCTTGTCAATACTTGAGGTCAGTGTTAAGGATTATATTTTACAGAGATGGTGCTATACTGCCTTCATATATGTCGTTCTTCACCTACAAGTTTCCTGTATAAATGAAATCACAGGCTCAATTCCTATCCTTCTAAAAGCTATTACTTTTTGTAGTGCCATAGAATAGAGTATTTCAACTACTTTATCCCTTTTATTTCTTACAACCCTATGAAGAAAACAATAGAAATATCAAAACCTCCATTTTACAGGTGGAAAAACAGAATTTCAGAGGCATCTAGCTGGCACTTTGCATAGCATATTAAAACTGGAGCCAGGAAGACCTAAGTTCAGATATGACCTCAAAAACTTAGTAGCTGAGTGACCCTGCACAGATCACTTTGGTTTACTTCAATTTCTTTACCTTTAAAATAGGGAAATTATAGCACTTATGTCTGAAGATCATATCAATGAGATTGCAATAATAATATAAATTGCCAAGCATGGTACTTGGTCCATACTTCCTGGTACATTGGTTATAGCTTCACCCATTATACCTTATTTCTAATCAGAAAGCATCTAAAAATATACTGGGAAGATGGAGAAGAGAGAAATACCATATATATCCAGACTTTTTGGATCAAATTCCCCTAGTAGGGAAAAATGGGAAATTATTTGCATTAAATATTTTTTAATAAAATCTGATGTACAAAATAAGTAGAAAATTGAGACAAGTACATAAGATCAAGAACTTTTGCTTACTAAATAAGTGATCAAAGAATATGAGGTTTAAAAAAAATTCCTAACTACAAATACTAATATGAAAATATCCCTAAGCCTGATAATAAGAGAAATTATATGGTATAGCATGAAAATTCTCCATGGTAACTAAAAAAATCTGATATAGTAAGGGTGAGAAGTATATACATGGTGCTGCAGAAACTATTTCTCTACATACTCTGGAGCTCATTCCTTTCCTTTCTCCAAACTAATAAGAAAGATGTTGACATAATTAACATAAAGGTACTATAGTATATAGTTTGTCCATTAGAAACAAACAGCTAATAAATGTTTGAGATTGGATTTGAACTAAAGTTTTTCTGTCACTAGGCCACATCCTCTATCCAAATGTGCTACTTACTTGCCTTTAAATAGTCCCTCCTAATAGCAAAGAAATGTGAGACTGTCAAGCCACCTGTATACTTTTTTTGTGAGATGTGACCACTGCATCACTGGTGATATAACAATTTTTTTTCTTTGTTTAAGGGGACATTCAGTGTATGTTGAACACAAAAGGGGGCATTTCTAGAAATTACTGTGACATAAAAACAAAAGACAATTAAGTTTATTTGAAAGAAAGAGAAAGGAAGCAAATGCTAGAAAAAGCAAGCTAGAGAAGCATCAACCTATTTTTGAAAAAAGAATCATGGCTTACTGGGGCATGCATGAAATGCTAAATCTCAGCAGGTGGCATTGCTTAATTGAAGGGTATACAAGTAAATAAAAGGGTTTGCATATGTACATCATCTGGGAAAATTAATTACTGGCTAATCATTATTTCTGTAAACTCCATGAATAGAAAACTTAATTTTTTAGAGAAGCAGAATTGAACATTTATTAAGATTTTCAAACTAATTGAGCTTCTCAGTAGGGGTGTTAAGAACAAAGTCATCTATATTATCTGTTTTTTGAAAAATAGGGTAATTCACTAAAGAAAACCCAAGCAAAACAAAGAAAAAATATTCCACCATTATAATACTTAGCACAGAAATTTTCACAAGATGGTTAAAAAAAGTTAAAACTCCTCAATCTCTACAACCACTTTAAATGTAGTTTTTCATTGTTCCCACTCAGCTCCAAACCCATTGTGTGCTCATTGACCATGCATCTAAATGATAGATACAGGCTATGACATTTTAAAATTCTATTTGTAGCAGTTTATGAAAGTGCAGCCAAAATACAAAAAAATACAAAACCTAAGGACAAGTTGTACACAAACTTTGCAATGTAGGATTTGAATTTAAAAATAGGAAAAAAAATCTATACTACTATTAAAAAAACATGTATAAATATCAGTACTGAAACTAAGAACTCATGTGAAAGGGGATCTTGTTTTCCTTCAAGTGCTTTCAGCTACAGAACAGTTAAAATGAAGATGTGAAGCTCTGTGGTGAGTTTAAATTGTACACTGTAGATACTATAATCAATTTTAAAGTTTCATTTATAGCAATAGATGCCCATCATTTCATCTAGATTGCTTAGATAATTCAGCTGCATCACTAAAAACAAATCAGGCAAAATTGGAAAGTATTTCCTCTTGTGCAACTTTTCTTTCTTTTTTTAAATATCTACTGGTGGGCATACTATACTCCGGGTCCATGATGGCTATTTTCTTCTTGGAAGCTGTCCTTACAAATCTCCTTCTCTGACCACTTTCAGAACCTGAAGATCTATCTTTTCTGTGTCACCAGTCACATTAAGATCTTCAGATATATCTAGAAGAAGGTCTTCAAGATCAGAAAATTTATATGGGCTAATTAAATTGTTTTCAAGAAACTGCATATCAAACTTATTATGAAGATTCCTTTTTCAAAGGGATTATGATACTGTGGCATTTCTTTTCCTCCAGTTATATGGACAAAGTCTACTTCATTTACTTTGCCAGGTGGACATTTCACCACAATCTGGCCACTGGCATGTAGATGCTTAAATGAGAATTCAAATCCACACAGTACTTCAAGTCCTCTCTATGTCATATGTAAATCACTTCCATTGCTCTGGAACATTATAATCTTTCTCTTGAAACAAAAGAGCATTTACTGGTTCCACTCCTAGAACCTGATCTTCTTTTCCACTATATATAATTTTTGTCCATGTCTCATAACTTTATTTATATGGACTCTAGGAATCTTTATTCCCTTTATCCCCTTCTTTCCTTTACATTTTTTTTTTGCTATGATCATTCGTATAAATTACTTTATTTCCTTTATAATCAGAGCACAGACATTGCCTCTGCTCTACCATCTCAGGAACCAAATGTCTTCATTACTCATATATCTCACCCTGGATATAAACTACATTTCTAACCAGCTTCCATTTTTCTCCCTTGGCTCACTACAAAGAACATTTTTGCTAAGTTGCAGTGAAATGGTCTTGCTATTATAAAGATCTTCTAAAGGACATTTTTTGTGTATACATCATGTCATTGCCTCTTCTACCATTTTAACTTCTATTTTGATTTTTTTTCATAAAACTGAAGAATATACTGAAGGAAATGTGAGAAAAAATATCATCAGTGCCACTATCTCCATGACTATCTTCTGAAAGGTCTTGCCCTCTACATCGCTTATGTAAGTTTTGATTTTCAGTTTGATAAAACTTCATGTGCAAAACTTGTTTTCTTTTAATTTATCTCCTGTATTTAGTTCTTATTTCTCTTTATCTCTTTGAACTCATTTTCACAAGCTCCTTGAGGGACCCCAGGATATATTAAAGCTTCTTAATATTTTTGCCAATATCACAGAGGGTGGGAAACAGCAGAAGACCATGGTGACTTGAGCAGCAGTAGAAGTAGAGGATTCCTGAGGAGGAGAGTCAAGAGGATGAGGAGGAAACACAAAGTGAAATCACTTTTGAGAATTCTCTGTTGAGAATTTTCTTTAAGACGTTGAATTACAGAGGCAGCTAGGGTGATGAAGTAGATAGAGCACCAGCCCTGAAGTCAGGAAGACCTGAATTCAAATTTGGCCTCAGACACTTAACACTTCCTAGCTGTATGACTGTAGGCAAGTCACTTAATCCCAATTGACTCAGGGGAAAAAAGATATGTTGAACTGCATCCCTTGTGGGAGAAATTAACATAAACAATTTCAAACTAGTTATTAGTTCAAATTGGGTACTAAAAAGCTAGAAAGTGAATAGCATCAAATCAATGACTATCATAGTGAAATCAATCTATACCATTTTGGTAACAAAAAAAGAAAAGTGACATGTAAAAGGAAATAGACTCCTGGGATTTTTGGTTAAATGGTTCCAAAATCAGATTTATATTTAATATGCTATGTAATGCAATGGATAATGCTGGAATGGAATGCCTTCAGGGACTGAATTTGTGAATCTGGACAAGTTACTTATTCTTAATATATCTTAGCACCTTCATGGATTATCTTCTAAGTCATCTCTTTTGGTATATGAGTACTGCCCAAGTAAACAAAATCTAAGTCTCTTTTGGCATAAAAGTATTTCCCAAGTAAACAAAATCACAGATCCTTAATAATTTGTTTTTTTGGGGGGGGGAAGTATTTTAATAGAGGAAAATTTATCACTATGCTATTACCATCTAAGTTATCCCAGATACTTTCTTTGGAAATTCCGTGTTTCATTATGATCATCAGGCTGTCATTTTCTATTGTAATTTATTTGCAGTTAATAATGGGGTCTCAGGTCATTCTAGCTCAGAAAATTTCAGGTTGTTCCTTTAATATAGCACACTCTCCAAGCACCAGTGGGATCCTACACTTACATTCCTAGATGAACTCCCTAGACAAAATAGTGCTAGCCTCTGCCTGGGGTGGACATGTGGAAATACTAAGACAAAGGACAGTGTGGTACTTACTGCATCAGGGAAGATCTAAATAATTCTGCAGATTTAATCAGGATTTAGAGTTAAACAATGGATAACTTCATCAAGCACAACTTTTTTACCCTTCTATCCTCCTTCCCAAACAACTAAATAAAATGCAAGATCCTTAACAACATGGATTATTTTGTTTCTGACTTTCTTTTTTTTTTTTTTTTTTTTTTTTTTTGCTGAGGCAATTGGGGTTAAGTGACTTGCCCAAGGTCACACAGCTGTTTGTTTCTGACTTTCAAAATTTATTTCAGTAAATTGAAGATAGGGCAGCTATGGAGCCATGGATAGAGTACTGGGCCTGAAGTCGGACGACTGATTTTTATGATTTCAAATCTGGTCTCAGACATTTACTAGCTATGTGACCCTAGATAAGAACTCAACTCTTTTTATCTAAGCTCTCATTTATAAAATGAGCTGGGGAAGGAAATACCAAATCACACGAGTATCTTTGTCAAGAAAACCCCAAATTAGGTCACGAAGAGTCAAAGACAACTGAAACAACTGAACAATAAAAAAATTGAGGATATATTGAGCTCAGATTAGCTATGTTTCCTTCTCTGTACTTTTCCTTGTGTTTCAATTGCCTTCTTTCTCCTCCTTTTTGGCCTACTTCTTCTCTTGGCTAAGATTTTCCCCTGAGCTTCCATTTTGAGGAATGGCCTAGACCAAAACTTCTTAAACTGTGGGTCAACCCCATATGGTATTGCATAACTTTATATGGGGGTTGTGAAAAAATTGTCAACAATAAAATATTTCTGAATGAACAAAAGTTAATTCAAGATCAAATGCATAATGAATCCAAGGTGTTTCAGGCAGTACTTGCCTATGTTGCATTGAATGACCTTCATTTCTGCCTTGGTTCTGGACATGCAACATATGTACTTTTCTCTGCTCATGCATGAATACTACCAGAAGCATCTCAGCTCAGATTCAAGATGAGGTTGCTTAAAAATTTATTGGGCAAAAAGGGGATGCAGGTAGAAAAAGATTAAGAAACCCTGGCCTATCCCAAATATGCTTCATTTTCTGATTTTCATCAACATTTTCACACTCAGAAAACTTTCACACCCCAACCCTAACCCTATATATTAGCTCCCCTTTATGTGTTTCCTTTCTCCAATAGAATCTAAACTCCTTTTGATCACAGGCTGTCTGTTTTTTTGCCTTGTACAGTTCCTGTCATATAATAAGTGCTTAAATGAGTATATAATGAATTTTTATTATTTTGATTTGATATATATAACAAGGTTTTTTAATGATATAAAATGTATAAAGATTATTTTATATCAACAAATTGAATCATTCCATCCTTTCTCAAGTAATTTGTACACTATTATATATGAAAGGCAGTAGGACAAAATGGATGGAGATCTGGTCTCAATGTCAGGAAAATTTTGATTTAAGTATAATCTCTAATATTTAGGTAGCTCTAAATCAAGTATTGTTTTTCTCATAATATAAAAGATGAGATTGAAACCTGGAGAAGTTAAATTATAATGGTCACATACCAAGTATGTAAGCCATAATTCAAATCCTGCTTTCTTGATTCAGTGTCCACAGCTCTTATTTGCACAGAATCAATTTGGACTATATGGTTTTGGCTTGAAATTTTAGTTTGAAACTACATGATTTCTATTGAAATTTTTTGATTCTATGATACTTTTCCCACTACACTAATAAGAAATATCAATTTCAGTAGTAATTTTTAGTTGACTTTGGTGCTCTTTTCAGAATATTTAATGGTGCTTTTACAACTTTTAGATAAAAATCATTTCCCTTCCAACTAAAAGCCTTTTTATTTTATTTTTACCATTTACATATTTGCTCAAAGCAGAAATGACTGCTTTAGAACATTGTCACTATTGTTCCCAACTCTCATACTGGATTTCCTTAAATAAGGCTTAAGAACTTGACATTTGTTTAAAGTATTTAATATTAATTTCCACACCAGTATATTATTTGAAAATATGATTCAGTTGATCTTGAAAATATTATCAATGATTTGGTGCTCCACATGAAGCCAAAGCCCAAAGGCATACTACACAGTCTGTCTCCCCATTGGCTCTGCCCATTTCTGGCAATCCACTTCGAAAGTGTTCTGAAACTTCCAGCCCAGCCCTAGAATACTGTTAAACTATAGAACTGCCAAAATTTTATGATTGTTCTGTACCTACTCTGGAAATTCTAACCAATTAAATTATATTGGTACTTCCATTGCTATTTTGAGTTTATCTCAGGGAACTAAATCCATGGTATGACCCATAATTTCCAGATGGATACCTTTAAAATGGATAATCTGAGTTTCTGAGTTTTCTTTCTGATATCCAGTGTCACTCCTTCCTGTAGTCCAGCAGACTCCCCAGACCCATCCTAATATAGATTCATAGGCCAGTTTGAGCCTGTTCTGATACTATTGGTGAGAATGAATAATTTGATATTTTGTCTTCTCTCTTTCCTGACTCATATATTACATATGTGCTATTTTTTTAAAAATTCAATTCTACCTAATTTATTTATTCAATAACACATCAAACTTCCAAAATTATTTTATAGTGCTAGACAAAAATAATAATCAAATCCATCTAGAAAAACAAAAATTCAACAATTTCAAGAAAGTCAATGAAAAAATGTAAGAGGTGAACTAGCAGCATCAGATTTCTATCTTTTTTTAGAGTAATATTCTATATTTAGACAGATTTGTATTCAGACTTGATCCATTACTTTTCTAGGTCTGGGTAGGATTTTTCATCGTAAGACCTTCAGAGCAAGTGTGAATGATTATACTATTGAGAATAACAAAGTCATTTACAACTGGTCATCTCAGAATATTGCTATTAATTTGTATACAGTATATTTTACTTTGTTTATGGAGAACTTTCCAGTTTTTTTTCCCTGAGAGCATCCTGCTCATCATTTTCAAGAGAACAATAATAGTCCATTAGAGAAACTTGTATTGATTTTTTTTTTACAATTACTATTGCTTATTGTATTTTCCCCATTTATTCTCTCTTTCCTTTTACCCTGTTTATCCTCAAAAGTATTTGTCTACTTACTTCTTCCTCCCCCAATATGCACACTCTTTTATCACCCTTATCCCATTCCCACAACTCATTCCCTTCCTGTTTTCCTGCAGGGTCAGATAGATTTCTACACCCCTATTGAAAATGTGTGTTACTTCTTATTTGAGCCAATTCTGATGAGAATAAGGGTCATTCACTCACCCTTTCCTCTCCTTATTCCCCTCTACTATAAAAGCTTTTTCTTGCCTGTTTTATGGCAGATAATTTGTACCATTTCACTTTTCCCTTTTCCCTTTCCCTTTCTCCTAGTAATTCTTCCCTTATCCCTTAATTTCATCATTTTCTAAAAAAGATATTAGCCCTTCATATTCAACTCACACACATATCCTCTGTCTATATATACTCCTAATTGCCATAATAATGAGAAAGTTCTAATGAATTACAAGTATCATCTTCCCATGAAGGAATGTAAACAGACCTTATTAAGTCCCTTATGATAACATTTGCTTGATTACTTCCTTATGTTTCTCCAGATCCTGTTTTTGAAAATCAAAATTTCCTTTCAGCACTGGTCTTTTCATCATGAATGCTTGAAAATCCTCTATTTCATTGTATAACCACCTTTTCCTCTGGAAGTTTATACTCAGTTTTCCTGGATAGGTGATTCTTGGTTGCAAGTCTAGCTCTGATCTTTGGAACATGATATTCCAAGCTCTCCAGTCCTTTAATGTAGAAGCTACTAAATTGGGGTAGCTAGGTGGTGCAGTGGATAGAGCACCAGCCCTGAAGTCAGGAGGACCTGAGCTCAAATCTGGTCTCAGACACTTAACGATCCTAGCTGTGTGACCTAGGCAAGTCACTTAACCTCAATTGCTTCAGCAAAAAAGCCAAAAAAAAAAAAAAAAAAAGAAGCTGCCAAATCTTTTGGTATCCTGATTGTGACTCTGCTATACATCAATTATTTCTTTGATTGGTGGATTTTGTCAATTTCTATTTTACCCCGTGGTTCTACAATATCACAAAAGTTTTCCTTGATAATTTCTTGAAAGATGATGTCCAAGCTCTTTTTTTAATCATGACTTTCAGGTAGATCAATAATTTTTAAATTAACTCTCCTGGATCTATTTTTAAGGTGAGATCAGTTGTTTTTTCCAATAATTTTCTATTTTTTGGTTTTGTTTTATTGTATCTTGATTTCTCATGAATTCATTAGCTTCCATTTGCTCAATTCAATTTTTTTTGGAATTATTTTCTTCAGTGAGCTTTTGTACCTCCTTTCTCAACTGGCCAATTTGCTTTTTAAGGCATATTTTTCCTCATTAGTTTTTTTTAATATTTCTTTTTGCACTTTTCTCTCAATTCTTTCCCTTTTTCTCTATCTCTCTGACTTGATTTCCAAAGTTCCCTTTGAGCTTTTTCCAGAGCCTGAGTCCACTTCTTATTTTTCTTGGAGGCTTTGGATGTAGGAGCTTTGGCTTTGTTATCTTCTGAGTGTGTGTTTTGATCCTCCTTGTTAAGATAACTTTCAATGGTCAGAAACTTTTTTTTTTGTTTTCTGCTCACTTTCCTAGTCTATTAATAGGCTTTTTATTCTTTGTTAAAGTAGGCCTCTGTTTCCAGGATGGATGGTACACTGTCCCAAGTTTCAGGAGTTTTGTGCAGCTGTGTTCGGAGATCTTTCTAGGAACCTGATCACAAGTACTCTTTTCTTCCCTGGAACTTTTAGGAGTGTCTTCTGCCCCATTGTAACTGTAAGATCCAGTGTGTTGATGGGCTGGCTGGGGTTGTGCTGTGGATTGTACACCAGACTCTCATCCTGTTGCCACAGACTCTCTCCACTGATCTTTCGAGTCTTTCCTGATGTCCTTGGGCTGAGAGGTCCAGAAGCCTCCACCATTGCTGCTGATTCAGAAGTCCCACCTAGCTAATGCTGAGGTCCAGGCAGGAGCTAGGGCCTGGGATTGCATGCTGAGCTCCCACTCTGCTTCCATAGACTTTTCTGCTGACCTTCCAGGGCCTCTTTGGTTTCTCTGGGCTGAGAGTCTGGAAGCCACCAGTACTGCTGCTAATTCCTAGGTCGGGCTGGGCCGGGACTAGGGCTGGATGGGGGGCTGTACACTGGACTCCCACCCTGATATCACAGACCTTTTCTGCTGAACTTTTAAGTTGCCTTCTGCTGGAAAACATTCTATTCCACCTTTTTTGGTATTCTGATGCTCTAAGATTTGTTTAGAATCATTATTTAAAGAAATTTGGAGCACTTTGGGGGAAAGGTTGGGCAAGTTCCTTCCTTTACTTAGGCAAGTTCCTGCCTTTACTCCACCATTTAGGCTGTGTCTCTCTACATATATGTTCTTGTTCAAGTCAATTAAGTCTTCTGGCCCTCATTTGTATTTTCTGTGAAATGAAATGATTGGATTAGATTACCTTCTAAAATCCCTTCCAACTCTAATCTATGCCCATATAATTGTTGCAAATGTAGATGTTGCTCAGTTCTCAGGTTAAAAAAAAGTTTTAAAAGTGTGTTTTCTATTTCCCATTTATTTTCTTTGGGAAATACAAAGTTAAACAATAATTAAGTTCAAATCAGTAGGATACTGATTTTAATTAGAATGGGCTTAGGAACCCCGAAGCTTTGGACTCACATTGGACTTTTTAGTTACTAGAAGTATTCCCTTTGTTTCCACACTTCTGCCATGAAGATTTCATTTTTTAAATGAAAAGTTGTTTTTTTGTCCTTTGTTTTTCTAAGAAGATGAATAACATCACAAGATGATGTGTTGATTCAGACATGACTTGGATTTAAATGTTATAGAGATGCACAAAATTGTCTACTTCATATTCTCTTCCAGAATCATTGAAGTCCAGTCACAAGATAAAAATCAGCATGACTGTAGGTGGCCCAGTATACAGTGAATGATCTTGACCATGATATTTTTAATGTCTAACCAAGCTCTACAACCCCTGTTTTGGTCACCATCATGATAATTAGAACAAATTGTTCTCATCTACCCTTTCTACCCCAGGTACCACTCCCTCTGCTTGGGGTAGACATCTGCCTAACTCAGTAATGGGTTTGAGACCTGTCTGTTAACCTCAACATAGTTTAGCTTGTTTATTGAAATGATTTTACTAGGATATGTTTTCTTCAAAAGCTTTTTGAAGCCACAGGTAAAAGCTGAGTAAACATAAAAAGGTGGATGAGCAGCTCTGAAAAGGGCTCAGAAAGCTCTCTCAACAGAGGTGCTAGTTCTCCCTGAATATCTAAGAGGAATTCAATATCCTAAATATGACATCCTTTTTTTTCATTATAGCATTATAGCTTAAGAAGCACCCTCCTGAAAGGGACCCACAAGTGCAAAAAAAAATTTATGAAAAACTTTTTGGTAGTGGCAAGAAACAGGAAACTAAATAGATGCCCATCAATTGGAGAATGACCAAATAATTTATGGCCTATGAATGTTATGGAACATTACTGTTCTATAAGAAATGATAAGAAAGGATAATTTTAGAAAGACCTGGAGAGACTTAAATGAATTGATTCTGAGTGAAGTGAAAGGAACAAGGAAATTATTGTACATTTCCAGAACAAGATTATATGATGATCAATTCTGATGGACATGGATCTTTTCAACAATGAGATGATTCAGATCAGTTCCAATGGTCTTGCGATGAAGAGAGCCATCTGCACTCAGATAGAGGATTATGGGGAATGAATGAGTGTGGATCACAATGTAGTATTTTCACTCTTTTTGTTGTTTGATTGCATTTTGTTTTCTTTCTCATTTTTTTCCTTTTTGATCTGTTTTTTTTTCTTGTGCATCATGGTAATTGTAGAAATATGTATAGAAGAATCACATATGGTTAACATATATTGTATTGCTTGCCATCTAGGGGAGAGAGTAAAGGGGGAAAAATTTGGAACGCAAGATTTTGCAAGGACAAATGTTAAAAAATATCCATGTATATGTTTTGAAAATAAAAACCTTTACTTTTAAAATAAACCTCCCTCCTAACTGGAATTTAAGCGATGCCCATCAGTTGGGGAATGGCTGAATAACTTGTAATATGTGATGTTAATGGAATATTATTATTTTATAAGAAATGATGAGCAGACTGATTTCAGAAAAGCCTGGAAAGGCCCACACGAATTGATGCTGAGTGAAGAGAGTAGAACCAGAAGCAAGTAAAACAAGATTACATGATGAAAAACTGTGATGAATTGGCTCTTCTCAACGATATGGTGATTCAAGGCAATTCCAGTAAATGTGAAATAGAAAATGCTAGTTGCATCCAGAGAGAGAGAGAGAGATAGGGACTGAATATGGATCAAAACTAGCATTTTCACTTTTTTGTTTCTTTGTTTTCTTTCTCAGTTTTTTTTTCTTTTGGTCTGATTTTTCTTACACAGCATGATAAAAATGGAAATATATCTAAAAGGGTTGTACATATTTAGCCTATATCAGATTGCTTGCTTTCTTGGAAAGGAAGAGGTAAGAGAGAGAAGGAGAAAATTTACAACACAAAGTTTTATATAAATGTATGCTGAAAATTATTTTTATGTGGATTTGGAAAAATAAACTACAGGTGTTTCTTTTTAAAGAACCTCCCCCATAATAAGTATTATAATTTTCTGAGCTGGAAAAGATAGTTTTGATTAAAACTGGGAAATGGGACTTCCAAAAGGCATATCAAGCATCTAGTTCCAGGAAATCCATATCAGGCATATATTTTGAGAATATAAAAGTATCTCTAGATTTCTAGGTCTTGAGTTTCTTCTGATAACTTTATAATATTTTAAAATAATTTTATGATAAGCAGAGACACTCAACAAATAAAAAAATGACCAAGAGAACATTTATTTGCACTCCATTTTGATTCAAAATATAACAATATACAAATTCCATGTGTTCAACAAAAGAACATTTTAAAAGGAGAAATATAATTGTCATTTTAAGGAATATTCCAACTGTTTATTGAGAACAACCTATTTTTGCTCTGTAGAATGAAGCTCATGTAGGCATATCCTTAGCTAAGAAGGAGATTAGCACTCTTTTTAAAAGTAGCTTTTGTTTTATTTTAAAGCAAGCAAGTCAAAATAAATTAGATAATTAAAGAAAAAACAAAGAGGAGGAATTTAGCTCCCTGGCACTATTTTGATAGTCTCAACATGCCCATTGCCTTCAATGGAGATTACATCTGGAAAGTCTGATCCAGGGCCCAAAAGAATTAATTATTTTTATTTATTTTAGTTTTCTACCGCTGCTTGGGGAAGTTTATATAGGATGGTGTTTGCTCTCTCTCTTTCTTCTTTCTTTCAGGTACTGGTGCACAGAGTTTAGGTTATTTGCAGAAAAAAAAAGAAAGAAAAAATCCTTAACCACTCCCCACCCCATCCCAACCCTGGCCAGCAACATATATTAATTAGCAGACCACAAGAGTTCCTTTGGATCTACAGCTCTGTAGAGTATGAAGTATTTCCATACTTTATCTCATTACATGCCTAGAAATAATGCTTAACAAGAAAGAATAATTATGCATGCAAATGAATAGTCTCAAAGTATAAAAATTATATGTGCTTGATTTCCTAAAGATCAGACCATAATTTTAGAAATTAAATGCTTGCCAAATTTATTCTTTTATCAATCACCTTAGGGTTTTTCAGCATGAGTTTTACACTGCTAACATTCAAGAATCATTGGATTTTTGAATTGGCTACTGTTGTAGGCTGGTGAATACACTATTTATTAACAAAACCACTGTGTAAACAAGCCTGGGGGAAAGCATGAAAAATTCTGTGGGTTGGTAGCCAAGGAGGTTTTATCAAGAGCAGAGGAGAGAAGTTAGGTTAAGGACACATTTTGCTTTAAGATATTACATAGCTGTTATAAAAAGCAAGAAAAGGGAGAAAAGGAGCTTTTAAAAGAAAAAAAAGAAAACCCTAAAATTTCCCTTTCCATCCTATTTTTGGTCACTGTAATATGTCAGTGTTCTAGCAATAAATTTTATGAAATGGTTTGACTCATTTGTACTAATTCCAGTTCCCTAATTCATAATACCGGTGAAACCCAACTCTCAATGACAACTGGTTGACTTTTAAAGTTAGATTTATTTTTATCTTTAGATTATAGAAAATATTATTCTGACCTTTAAATCCAATTTGTAGATAAAATTTTAAGTGCTTGTTTCTAATCATAGTTCCTTATGGTTAAATAGGGAATGGGATCATAAATTCCAGTCCAACTTTTTAAATTTTATGCTCCTTATGATTAGCTTATGGATAACTTTTAGACCCATACTGGTGAAAACTAGCTCAATCTATTCTCTGGGGTTCAGGACACATTTCTTTCACTGAATTGTTTTCAAAAATTACTTCTGAAACTATATATACTTTCAAATACAATCTGAAATTTTCAAAGTATAATTTATTTTGCATTGGGTCATGAAACATTACTAGTATTTAGGAACTCAGTAAATCAAGTTGAGTGGTTCCAAAATTGGGTAAATGTGAATCCTTCTTTTTCCATACTATTTGATAGTTACCTTTGTAAAAGGGACACAAATTTTAACCTGGGATAAGAAAACACATTGATTATCTCTAATTTGTCTAGTTTATAGCTTACTAGTATATAGTTGTTTGCATAATGTCTTTGACATTAGACTGTGAATTTCTCTGGAACAGAGCTTTTCTCTCTATCCCCAAAGCACAATGCCTAGCATTTAACAAGCATTTAATAAGTGTTTATTGAATGATTCACTTATCTGTTAGTGAGATCACCATTACCAGGCATTTTCAAATTGAGTTTTGATTTGATCACTTTTCAGTGATGTGGATAAAATTCCTACTTTGAGGAAAAGCTGTACTTTGTTTCTTCAAACTTTTGATATAATATTGATACACTTAGAAATATGTAGCAAAAATCCCAAATTTCCCTCCTTCTCCCTGCTTCCAATCCATCATTGTCCCCCACCCCATCTCTGCCAAATTGTTGGGCCCACATAGACCAAGTACAATTCTGTTGGTGAGTACAAAAAAGATCTTTTTTTTCTTTGAGGCTCACTGCTCCCACAAGAAATTCACTCCAGAGGAAATCTCCAAATATAACTTCTATCTCAGTATCCAAAAAAGAATTACTCTAATTCTTTATACTATACGGATTAGGGAATCCCATTATCAGATCTCCAATCTCTGAACTGGACTCAAAACCATAGATGAACACAGGTTCTCTAATTGCACTTTTCTGCCCTTAAAAAATAATGAGTCATAAGGAGAGGAGACTCTGTATATGTCCAGTATAAAAGTTTACTTTGTGATCCTATGGTAGATATTCTCAAAAGTTAAAATAAAAAATAAAAAGACTAAGGGTTTGGACAAGTCTGTCCACTCATTTTTATATGTCATTGAAGAGAGTTACCTCCTTTAACAATAATCTGTTCTTGTTAGAATCCAAGACAATGACTTGGAATGCTCAAAATTCCAGTAGCCATTCCCTATTCTTTCAATGCATATGTCCACATGCTATATAGGAAGAAGTATGCTCATCAGCTAATTAGGGAGAAACTTCACTGTTAAATTCTCCTTAATTGTGTAATAAAGTCTGAAGAATTTTAAAGTAATACATATTTTATTATTATAAAAAATCTCTTCATAAAGTCCATTTAGAATATCAAAACTAAACTTCATATTTTTTTCTGAAGAGAATTTTATTTTTACCAATTCATAAAGATATTACAGTCTTTAAAATAACTTTATTCTACTGCATTCAAAATAAAGATAAATTCTTAAGCAAAGAAAATGTTTTGCTTCTTTAAGAAACTGATTCTATAGAAAGAAGCTTGTAAATTGCTAAGAAATTCAGGGCCCAAGAATCTTCATTGTATAATGAAAATGTATTTATCAGAATAGAGGGAGAAAAAGACAGTGGTCAGGAGTTACTATGGGAACAAACAAATGCAATGACATAAGGAACCATAGATGTAGAATATTTTAATTACATTATTTCTCAAGTTTTTCAAATTCAAATTCAACAGATATTATGCACATACTATGTGTAAAATGTTAATCTGGGCAACATCCCTGGAACTGGGCTTGGAACAAAGGAACTGACAGATCTGGCAGATATTAAGAGATCCAAAGAGGACAAGAGCAGAGATTTGGTAGAAAAAACTTGAGGATATAGGAAAAAAGAGAGGAGGAGAGGGGAGAGGATAAAAGGGAGAAAGGGAAGAGGAGGGGAGTATTAATTACCAGTTCTGTGCCAAACACCAAGCTAATTACTTTACAAATATTATCTTATTTAATACTCATAACAAGCATAGGAGCTAGATGCTATAATTAGCCCCATTTTCTAATCAGAGATTGTGGCTTAATCATGGTTATACAGTTGCCTATGATCTAAGGTTTTCTTGACTCCAGGTCTAGCATTCTATCCATTGTGTCACACATGTAAAAAATATCAAATGAATAAGAGAATAAAAAAAATTTGTAGCAAATAAAATTTCAATAATAATAAAAAAACATTGGCTTTGGGTTTCAATATGGACTCTTACTCATATCTGAATAATTTTGAGTGTTTTCCTCCTCTATAAAATAATCAGGTTGGACAAGATAGACTCTGAAGAGCTCCTCAGCTCCAGGTCTATAATTCTATTATCTGAAAAAGAAAATCTGATTTGAACTGGAGGAGTCAGACAAAGCTTCTTGGAAGAGGTAGCATTTAAGGTGTGTCTTTAAAAATGTGTAGATTGAAACATATAGATTTAGTGAAGAAAGAAAGTTTCTGCCACAGAAAATGGTGTCATTGTGTCAGAGGCAGAAATAAAATTATATTTATGGCAGATAATAGATAATACAATTTTGCTGGAGGATAGAGTTCATAGATGGAAAAGAGGAGTAGTGCCAGATTTTGGAGAATCTTGAATGCTAGGCTAAAAGTTTGAGCACTTATGTTGATTTGCTTAAGTAGCATAAAGAATATTCTTGATTTGGCATTGCTGCATCCATTATTCAAACAGATTGAAATCTCCTTGAAGTACTTTTTTATCTTTTAATCCTAAATTTATTTTTTATTGATTCTGTGGGAGGACTCATTCAGTACTATTGAAGCTTCTGGGTAAATTGTCATAATGTTATTCTTTGAGGTTTTAACTGCCATTTAATAAAATTTAAGGTCTCTCACTTAGTGGCTCACCTATAGTTGTACAGGAATTACAAAAAGATTTGATTGGAATCTTGATCTCCCTTTCTAACATAGTTCTTAAAGAGTAGCATTTGAATGTAAAAAGAAAAAAAAACTTCTGTTGAAAAA
This sequence comes from Myrmecobius fasciatus, assembly GCA_023553655.1. Taxonomy (NCBI): domain Eukaryota; kingdom Metazoa; phylum Chordata; class Mammalia; order Dasyuromorphia; family Myrmecobiidae; genus Myrmecobius; species Myrmecobius fasciatus. The sequence continues at coordinate 53,696 of JAJPUD010006498.1, forward strand.
TTCTCTCTAGGGGCAGCTAGGTGGCGTAGTGGTTAGAGCACCAGCCCTGAAGTCAGGAGGACCTGAGTTCAAATCTGGTCTCAGACACTTCCTAGCTGTGTGACTCTGGGCAAGTCACTTAACCCCAGTTGCCTCAGCAAAAAGCAAAAAAAAAAAAAAAAAAATTCTCTCTATATGTTATGGTAACTATCTTCATTTCCTTATTCTCTCACAAAAAATAAATGATATTGATATTTTCCTTTTGAATTTCAGGCTTAGCTCTTTAAGCACTTTTGGTTCCTAGAATGAAATGATCAGCCATATAATAGAGCTTTAAGTTCAGTGATATAGTCTCTTCACAAGTTTGAAAATAAAATGAAAAGTGAATAGTTTTTATTATCATTTATAAAAGGACATGATCATACCATACATACAGGCATAGATATCGCCATTTAGTTTATTGATGACCTCTCATTAATGGGATGTGAGTCAGTAGACTAAGACAATCTGATAAATTAAGGGATAATGCCTTTGTTCTTTCTTGGAAACCTCTACTCATGAAGGGTGTAGACATCCCTATTAATATCTAATGGTCTGATTGATGACATCTCTTTGATGATGTGTGTGGCAGAATACCTTTGGCCTAAGATATTGTTGATCCATTGGCATTTCAACTCAGGATGACTGATTGAGTTATGGTAGTAGGGATGTGTGATTGAGTCAGGGCTATTAGACATCTGAGCCCCACCCTAGAATTTGGGCCCATAAAAAGGGAGCTGACAGATTTGGCAGAATGAGAGGTCCAGAAAGAGCTGAAGATGGACAGAAACCAAAATCTAGATATGAAAGAAGAGAGTAGACTTGGGAGGGAATCCTTGGAGAGGCTGAGTGCTTAGCCATTCCAGTCTTTCACGTGGAACTTTATTATTAGTAGTAGTATATTGAGACTTATTATAGTTGTTTGTTTTAGAAAAAGGGACATAGGTGAAGGAGAAAGATGAGGCAAAAAAATAGATTTGGATAGAGGAATAAGTGTTCATTCGCTCTTTCCTTCCCATTTATTATAGCCAGGAATAACTGGATTATCACTTATAAGAAAAACATTCCTTTTTCATTTGATATTAAAATGATATGTAAAATTTACTCTTACACTATTATTTAACATATAGTCTTAAACTTTTAAAATATCATCATATTTTACTGATATATTGTCTGTTTAAAAAGTCCCTTTTCTGGAGTTTTTAAAATGTTATTTTCTCTTGAAATCCACATTTCTTCATGTGTACAATGAAGCCTTCCTAGGGGAAAGTAATTTTTTCCACTGAGGGGCTCCAGTTGGAAAGGAAGGCTCATTTGAATGGAATGAGAATTGGCACATTCAAACATGTTACTACTGTCCGCTTGGGTTATTCTATGCCTACAAAGTGTGTTCACTATATTACACTTGATTTAAAGTGAAGGATGATGTTTAGGTCAATATAAACAGCGTATGTCAAAAAGCCTTTCATGGCAAGCTACCAGGTGTATTTAAAAATTAAAATTTATTTTCTAAAAGTAGACTAGAAAAGTTCCCCAAACTAAATATAAAATTTTGTTTTTGTTATATTAATTGCAGAGTGATAAATGTTTTTGAAATGAGCAGCATGGTATCATCAAAATAGCCTCATTTTCTTCATTTGTAAAATGGGAATAATGCTACCTATTCTGACTCTTCTCTCACCAATTTAAAAGTTTCCTGAAAGAATGAATAAGACAATGTATTTGAAAAGGTCAGGAAAACAGGAAATCATGTGCAAATAGAAGAAATTGTATACCATGATAGGCTTCTTTCAAACTTGCTTTCTTGAAAGGTAGTGTTGTTGGAAAACTTCCTTTAAAAAGCAAATATTTTATGAAATATGACAGTTTTTATTTATTCATTTCCATGTTTTTAACTTCCATTAAAGCTCCCTTTGATATTAAAGTTGTACTCATTCCTATTACACTTGATATTTCATTCTTTTTTAAACCATATTAAGAATGATAAGAATATATCACTTTCTCATTCTTCATTTTGTAATACCTAATTACTATTTGGAAGTTCATTCAATTCAATTAAATAAGCATTTGTCAAACAACTACTTTACTAGGCACAGTGCTAAGCACTAGAGATTTAGAAAATAACATAACAGAAACAAATTCCTGCCTTCATATAACTTATGATTTGCTGAGGTTAGAAAATGTGGAAGTAGAAAAAGTTACAGATATAATGTATCTTCAGCAAATTTTTGTTTCTTTTTGCTATAATGCTATAGAAAACTGTTTGCAAAAGTCTGCATAAATAATTACCATAAACAAGCTCCTTTGCACTTCACAGTTAAGGTAAACAATGGGTTGAAGACGTAGTGTAAGACTCAGCTGAGCCAGAATACCCAGAGATCATTTAAGAAGAAAATAGAGGAAGGGCAACAAATAGATGTGAAATTAAATAGATCTACATTTCTGTGATTAACTTGCCTCATCAGCAATAGTGTCATAATTGGACTCTACAACCTCATTAAATAATGTATTATGTGAGGAAAAATCAATGACAAAAGAAATAGTTTCAGACAAAAAGGTAGACCCTGGCTAAATATATACATAAGACAGCTGTATTAACAGTATTACATTTTAATTACCCTCATACATATTTTCAAGATAAATTATGTAGGAAAAGACTATAAAATAATGTAAAATGCAAAATATCACTGTTAAGATTTTTTCTAAAATCATCTAAATTACATGAAATTGTAAAGTATAGTAGACAGACTGCTGACTTTAGAGTCACTAACCTTGGTTTCCAGTTTTGCCTCCCTCACTGTCTGATCATGAGCAAATCATAATCTCTCTGGACATCGGGTTTTTTTTTGTTTGTTTGTTTTCTTTTGTTTGTTTTTTATTAGAGCTTTTTATTTACAAAACATATGTATGGGTAATTTTTCAACATTGACCCTTGCAAAGCTTTTGGTTACAATTTTTTCTCCCCTAGCCCCACCCCTCCCCTAGATGGCAGGAAGTCTACTACATGCTAATTATGTTAAAATACTTGACAAATCGAATATGTGTATATATTTTTACAATTATTTTGCTGTGCAAGAAAAATCGGATCTACAAGAAAAAAAATCTGAGAAGGGAAATATAATGTAAGCAAACATCAATAGAGAGCATGAAAATGTTATGGACATCAGTTTTTGGATATATAAAATGAAATTATTGGTTTCTAAAGTTACTTCCACTATTGATTCATATGGCCACTTTTCATTTCTATAAAATCTTCATGGAATTGATGTATCCACTCACCAATAATATTCTCAAATAGACCTCCTCCTTTTGTGTACACTGCAACAATGCAGATCATTGTCCATCCTTGCTTAATATTACAAAATCTATCCACCATGATAGTTCCTTTCTCACATTGGTGAGTTTATTCCCCATATAAGACTATTGGAAAGGAACCCAAGTCAGACATCCTTTATTTAACACTTCTCCCTGCCTATATGGCTTACTTTCTAGACTTCAGTAGAAGCTAGGTACATTCATTACCTTCTTTTCTTCTCTTCCTTAGCCAACTCCTCCTTTTTAACTTCCTTTTGTGTGTTTTCTTTCTCCATTAGAATATAAGATTGTTGAGATCAGGAATTGTCTTTTTTTTTTTGCTTCCATTTGTATAGCCAGTACTTAGCCTGACACAAAGTTAAGTACTTAGTAAATGATTATTGCTTTGCCTGGATCATTCTGAATGATTCTTGTCCATGTCCTTCTACAAATTCAACAAGAAATCAACCCGAGGAACTGAGCACCTTCCTCCATTTCTCTTGACATTGCAAGTATATGAATGGAATATATTTTCTGTTCTTTGTTTATCCCTCATTTTCGAACTACTCAACTCCTTTTTTAGCCATTTATTTCTTTGATTACTATTCCTCTCCTTCATAATTGTTTTTTGTAATTTGTTGCATTATGAAGAGTATCATCAAAACTGTTCTTAAACTATGAGAAATGAATAGACAGATTTTTACAGATAGCTTTCTATATTTTCAGAATCAAAATAGCAAAAAACATTTTGTAATGAGAGCTTCTTTAGTACAAAAATGATTTTGAATAAGTAGGAAAATATAGCCTTATAAAGGTTCCCCTAAGTTATCTCCCAAATGTGAGATAATACAAGATTCTAAGATAGTCATGAACTTTGAGATAACTGCTCAGTTAGGATCTATTGAAACATCTAACAGAATTTTCTTTCCAGTGTCACAGAGGACATATTATGCATGGATCAAATAGAATAGGGATTCCATTGGCATAGGAAAGGCCTATTGATTTCCCTAAGATATAGCTTTATATATCCACATATGCAACAATTTTAGATCTAAAAGTAAGAGAAGTAACCTAGAGTATCTTATCGAAGAGAAAACTCAAGTGCAGAGAGGGTGAAAGGCTTGCCTAAGGTAATGTATGTTCCATCCAGGATAAGACTTCAGTTTCTCAACTGTTGACTACAATTTTATTTTCTATTTGAGAATAACAGCTTATGAATTGTATAGGGCCCTGGAATGAGAAAAGGTTTATGCAATGAGTTCCATCCATAGTTACTTGAAAATGGAATGGAATCTATGTAGGAAAAACAAAATGATTGAACACATGACACACAAATTGATAGGACATTGATTTTGTCCAATTTATTAAATGCCTTCTAGATACAAAGTACTGATTAAGTGCTGGGAATATAATGTCAAAAAATAAAGTGCCCACTTTCAAGTACTTTTTATTCTATTATATAGAGTTGACTATTTCTTTGTAACTTATAATTTAAAAAGTTGATTAAATATTTAAATGAGATATGTATGGCAATAGCCAATATTTATGGAATGGAAGGCTTGAACCCAACTCTTCCTGACTATGAGGACAGTTTTTTATCCTCTGTACCAACTGCCATTTGGATGAACAGATTTTGAATATGTAAATCCTGTACAAAATAATATTTAAGAGGCTGTCTCTGCCTTTAGCCCAATTAATGTCATACAGTTCTCTATAGGAGGTATGTGGTTATACAGTGAATGGAGCACTGTGCTGGATTCAGAAAAAAATGAGTTCAAATATGACCTAAGTCACTTACTAGCTATGTTACCCTAGGCAAGCCACTTACCTTCTATTTGCCTCAGTTCCCTCAAAAGTAAACTTGGGATAATAATAGTACTTATTTCACAGAGTTGTCTGGAAGATCAAATGAGATAATTTTGTCAAAAGTAGGTAGTACCATTCCTAAAATATAGTAAGTACTTATACCCTCTCTCTATTAGAGAATATTTTTTGAATTGAATTACAAAATCTATCAATTAAGCAATCAAAATTATGAACTTGTTTGATGAAAGCAGATGATACTTCCCAATGAATGTTTTATTTGGTTAAAAAGAACCAATCACATACTGAGGGGCCCTAATTAAACAAACAGCCAATTCAGATTCTGACATCCTAAAAGCAGGTCATGGTAATACTGGAGCTTCAGGTAAGCCCTTCAGAATTTGTAGTAATGTCCCAGAATATACAATGATTAACAATAAGATCTGCATTAAGAGTGAGGACAAACTGGGTACAAGTAAGATAGGAAGCTTCAGGAGGGACCTGACCTTCATAAACGAGTATTAAGCCATATAATTAATGGATCCTGCAAATATCAGAATGTCATAAAAGAAGAAAAGGGCTTTTATTTAGGGGGGAGCTGTGTTACTACCCATCCCTAGGTTACATATGCACTCCCAGCTTGATCCCACTTCCTCCTGCATCTCTATGTACTTGGAAAAGAGTGCTTGCAAACTGGGCAGAATTTTGTACCAATTGTTTTTAATCTCTCATCTTAGTACAATATATCTACTTCTAAAAACTGATTGATTTAGTCTGACTAATTAACAATCAATAGGAATAACTAGTAGAAGACTCAGTTGATAGTATAAGAAAGCAACTCTAATCCTGAGGGGATTAACTTTCAATTTTAATACTAGTGTCTTGATAAATTGATTATTGATTAAATAGAATGAGCTAATTAGCTTTTAGACATATGCATTTACTAAGGTAAATTACCCACCTTTTGGAGACCTACCCTGCTTTTCAGAATGGAAATCCTAAAATTCTGCAGAAATCAAATAATGCTTATAAAGCAACATAGGAGTATTTTGGTAAATGTTTAACAGTCCTCCTCTTGTAAAACCACTTCCAAGTTTAATCCACTTTCTAAAAGCTTTATGTCTAGACAATCAACAAATTAATTAATCAAACCCTGATTTATAGTGACTATCAATTTCTAAAATATAAATGTTCAGACTGAAATTTTTAAATTTAGTATTTAAATGCCTGGAAGAGTATACACATATCTTGGGTAGGATTTACAGATGGACAATGAATGAAAAGGGACAAGAATTCAATAGTCAATAAATCAATAGATATTTTTTAAACATCTATATGTCAAGCACTATACTAAAATCTGGGGATACAAAAGTAGGCAAAAGCCAGTCCCTGATTGCAAGGAGCTTACAGTCTAATGGGAGAGAGAGCATGCAAACAATATAGACAAAGCAAGCTATAGGCATAACAAACAGGAAATATTTAACAGAGGTAAGGCACTAGAATTAAGAGTTGAGGAAACCTTCTAGTAAAAGATGGAATTTTACACCAGTCCTGAAGTCAGGAAGACCTGTGTTCAAATTTGGCTCAGACACTTAACACTTCTTAGCTATGTGACTCTGGGCAAGTCACTTAACCCCAATCGCCTTAGTAAAAAAAAAATGGAATTTTAGTTGGAATTTAACAGTTAATTTCACTTACAAAACCATGCAGTATTATTAATGAGCATTAGCTGCTTATGACCACAAAAGTCCATCATTTTTAACATCAGTATTATCTTGGTGATGCTATATAGTCATAGCACATGGAATACATACAATTTCGGTAGACTCCCAGCTGCAGATGACTTAAAGAGCAACATGGGATAAAACATGAATTACAATATTCAAAAAAAGCATCATAAGGAACATATATGGTCTTAAAAGGATACTATGTAGTCATTGAGCAAGAGTGTATTGCACCCCTGAAATATTAAAAAAAACTAAAAAACTAAAAGATGTTCTCTGGCACATTGAATTGACTCTATATTGATATTCTTAAAGCACAAATCTGATTCTTTCAATAGCCTGTTCAAGAGGTTTCCATTGTTTCATACTGCCCTTAAAATAAAATAAAAATTCTTCTGCTTGGCAGGTAAAGCTCCTCACAATTGTATTCCTATATTCTTTCAGTCCAATTTACATTTTTTCACCCTACCCTTCACTTTATCCTAGCAAACTTGCTCATTAGTGTTCTCCATACACAATGCTTCATCTACTTCCTCCATGCCTTTGGATAGAGTGCCTTGCCCTCCATCACCAGAATGTCATTCCTCTTTGATTCAGACTCTTGGAATTGCTACCTCCTTCAGAACTATCACTATCTTCCCATTTATTAGTGCCTTCCTCCTACCTCCAAATGTTTTTCTTTTAGTTACTTAGGCACACTTGTAAACACATATTTATCCTGTATTTATTCATCTATGCACAGCCTGTAACTTCCTAGCAGAATGTCAGCTTCCTGAGGTCATAGACTGGCTTACTTCTGCATGTGTATCCTCAGTGCCCAAAGGAGTGCCTCGGTTAATCACTGTTTACTTGCTTGCCTATATAAAGCAGTAAAGATAGACAGCATTCACATACGTGCACTGAAGGAGAGAATTTTATTCTAAACAACCATGCACTTATAAATTCCTGACACTAAAATATTTGAACTTACATGTATGTGCATACACAGATCAATGTCTTTCCATTAATTCTGCCCTGACTAGAAAAGAATAATTTTAATTCATCATTCAAACTACCATTTCTTTTCTTTGAGGAAAATAAAATTAGTTCTCCAAATGGGAAATAGTTGTACTACTTTTCAGAATCATCAAGGTAGGTTTATTGAAACTGAAATGGCTAAAATTATTTTCATTATTTTTATATTACTTATTCAAAGTTAAAAAATAAGGTGAATGTTGAAAACTATCTTTGCATGTATTTGGAAAAATAAAATGCTGTTAAAAAAACATACCATTTTCAGTGCTAAAAATCTAAATAGTTGAGATGGCTCTGAATAATACTGAATAATTTCCTGAATTCAGGTAGTTTATTTGGTCACTTGAAAATAGGCAAGTTTCTGTACATGGGCATAAACATAGATTCTATAATTCTCTCCCTTCCTCCCTCCCTTCCCCTCCTCTCTCTCATCTATCTGTCTGTCTCTGTTTCTTTCTGTCTTTCTGTGTTTCTGTGTCTGTCTGTGTGTGTCTCTCTTTATCTCTCTCCCTCTCTCTTCCCCCCTTCCATCTTCTTTCTCTCTCTCTCCTTCCCTCCCTTTCTTTCTCCCTCTTTCCCTCCCTCTCCTCCCCCCCCTCTCTCATCTGTCTGTCTCTGTTTCTCTGTCTCTCTGTGTTTCTGTGTCTGTCTCTGTGTGCGTCTGTCTCTGTCTCTTTCTCTCATTCTCTCCTTTCTTCCCTCTCTCCCTCCATGTGTATGTGTGTGTGTGCCCATGTAGCATTCATCCTCTGCATTCTCTCAGAGGCTCACTACATCAGTATTGAACTTAATATGGATACCATCTAATTGGTTTTAACCCTACTATAAATCAGCACTCCTGAACTCAAAAGCACTAGCTTCAACATCCTCATTAGGAGAGATTGCAATCCTAATTGCCTAACCACACTGTTTAATGTTTGTATCTAAAGTTACAGTCTCAATGTTAATTGACTTAAATGATTAAGGACCCAAATAGATTTTCATTTTGGATATCGGTGAACCAGAATTGGAAAATTCTCATATTTTGTAGCTCTGTGTGCAGTTTAAGAGAGCTTTAGTCAGAAATGTTCTAGTACATGATTATTTACTGAATCTCAGTAACAACAAATTGAACACAGGACATACTTTTAAATTTAATGTGCATTATACACATGTTGATTTCTGAAGCATACATTCTCACAGGGAAAATGTAAAAATTAACTCTAGCAGAGTCTAAGTTGACTCAAGTCCCCCCCCACACACATACACAAAGTCAACGGGAAAGTACAAATTGTAAAGAAGTTCCCTCTAATTTTGGTATAGGGTGGTCTGGGGGAAGTGCAGATCTGGAGACCTTGATGTAATTTGACTTCGGGAAATCTGAGTTTGGATTTCACCCTATGATGTCCATGGAATTCCTAGTATTCAGACGTGTTTAGAGGAACCAGTAGATATCACTTAACCAAATGTCCACAATGGAAATTTATTTTGGATAAACTTTGTCTAAATTGGCTGGTCCTTAATATACCTCCTCTATGTCAGGAATCGCTGATATTTAGACTTCGCCTGCAGCATGCATGTGTTTATGTGTAATACATATATGTAAATGTGAATGTCTCATTTAAGATTAGATATAAGCATTTTGGATCCATTTTAAAACAAAATTAGAATCAGAAAAAGAGCAGTAGTGAAAAGACTACTTGACACCAAAAAAATATTCTAAATAAAAGGAAGTCTTAGAAATTTGATACAGGCTGATGTTTGTATTATAGAAGGGATGACTCCAAGTCTGCAATACTATCTATTGAAAACAAATAATTTCAAAGCCCTGTGGTTAAGAAAAAAAGCAATTGAATTATAATTGAAGAAAGAATTAAAAGGATTCTCTTTCCTTCAGTAATGACCATGACTAACAATATTGCAGAATTTCAGAGTTGGAAGGAACCTTGAAGACTATTTAGTTCAACCATCTGAAAAAGAAACCTCATTGCAACATAAATGAGGAGTTCATCTAGTCTTTCCTTGAAGTTCTCCAATAAGCAACTTAATACCTCCCAAGCAGCCCATTCAACTTTTGGGTAATTCTAATTGTTAGGAAGTTTCCTTTAATATCAAACCTAAATCCCCCTCTCTGTAATTTTTTTTAATTTTTTTTTTAGAAACAAGTAAAACACGATTTATCTCTTACACATGAAAATGTCATATTTTTCCTTTAAAAATCAATTATTCTAGCTTATTTTTTTAGAGAAAGTATAGAACAGTGCACATATCTTGGGCAATTTTGTAGTGAAATGAAATTTATTTGATTAAAGAAATGACCACAGAAGAATCACAGAACATTTGGTTTAGAGAAAGTTATGATAGTGACAAATTAAATGGAATTCTTGTCTGAGAATCAGAAAAGCCTGTGTTCAATTCTATCCTCAGATATTTAATAGCTGTATGACCTTGGAACAGTCACCTAGGCTTTTTCACTTTAAATTCTCTCATCTCTAAAATATGTATGATAATAGTATTGTTATTATATATAATATAATAGTATGTAACATGTACTATATAAAAATATAAGTAACACTTATATAATGTATGGTATATAATATATCATATATATGCATATATATACTATATAATGAAATAACTTAAGTAACACTTATATAACATATAATAGTATATGATATGTACTATATAATAAAATAAGTAGCACTTACTTCACAGAACTTGAGGCTTAAATAAGATAATGCATGCTTTTTATTTTCTTTAGCTACATCATTATTAGGCATTGTAAATTACTCTATTTTTCACTTTTAATGAACATTTCAACTCCATGGTACTAATGAATAAATACAAGTTATATTTTTATTTTTATAATAATAGCCTTTTAGTTTTCAAATACATGCAAAAAATTGATTTCAGAATTCACCCTTGCAAAACCTTGTGTTTCAATTTTTTCCCTCCCTGCTCTTATCCCCCTTAACCTAGACAGCAAGTAGTGCAATATAAGTCAAACACAGGCAGTTCTTCTGAACATATTTCCATATGCTATGCATAGAAAAATCAGATCAAAAAGGAAAAAAAGAGAAAGAAAAAATGCAAACATACAACTACAAAAGATGAAAATACTATCCTGTGAATCACATTCAGTCTCCATAATACTCTCTCTGGGTGTGGACAGCTCTTCCCATCACTAGTCTATTGGAATTGCCTTGAACCAAGTTCATCATAGATGATCTTTATATAATCTTGTTGCTGTGTACAGTGTTCTCTTGGTTCTACTCACTTTGACAAGTTATATTTTCAAAAAATCAGGAAAACAGTTTTGTTTGGTTTTGTTTTAATAGGTTTTTGTAAGTTCTTTCAGGAAAATTGTACTTTATGTGTCTTCATGATCTCCAGGCCAAACATGTATGAAATGCTCACAGAAGGCATCAATTAATAGATGAGGGGAAGAGGGGAAGAATATGATCAATGGAAAGGTTGCTTTAGCATTAGAAATCTAATTTAGAATCCCAGATCTGTCACTATTCATTTAAATCCTACAAGATTTTTCCTTCTTTACTGCATTTGAAAGTTTTTGGTGTTCAAATTCAATCTTATTTTATGGATCTAAAGAACAATCTTCTTTCAATGTAGGTAGGCTCTATTTTTATATTTCTCAAATTTCACAAAGCCAGCTATTGAAATCTAATGGTTGTGTCAATATGGTCATCATCAGACCTTTAACTAATCCCAAATCAGTCTCACCAATCATGTAAGTCACTCTTTGCCCATGAAAAGTATGGCATTTCACCTACTCCTAAACAAAGTGATGGGTGTGGGGGGGGCATAGTTAATAGAGCACCAGGCCTGGAATCAGGAATTCAATGAATTCAAATCTGGCCTCTGACTAGGTTACTATGTTAATTCAAGACTGTGTTAATGAGCTATGTCACCCTAGGCAAGTCACTTAATCCTATTTGTTTTAGTTTTCTCATCTGTAAAATGAGCTGGATAAGGAAATGACAAACCACTTTGGTATCTTTGCCAAGAAAAATCTAAATGGGGTCACAAAGAGTCAGCATGACCAAAATATCTGAACAAGAAGAAATAAAGCAATGAATTCAGATGTTTTAGGAAAACAAGACAAAAAACCAAACAAAAAACAAAAAACAACAACAAAAAAAACATGTTTTGAACACTCAATTTACATGAAGGCAACCAAGACATTTTAGTAGCTGATGGCACTGTTAACAGGGTATACTACTTTTTAGGGTAACAACTTTTGATTCTGTGAACTCTGAGTAAAGACACTAATCAAAGAAAAGTGGTCTAGAAATATTGTTTAGAGGAAATAACCTAATCTGAGAATTAGCAGACCTGGGTTCTAATCTTGCATTATCAATAGCTTAGAAAACCTAATTTATGTTAGCTTCAATATTTTATAACTGCATTAGACTTCAACAAACAATCTCTAAGATCCATTTCAGCTCTAAAACACTGCCTACATTATTTCCTAGGTTGGAAAAACTAAAATTTCCAGATACTTTAACTAGTTACCCCATTTAGAAAGATCTTAATTCACTGATAAAATGGGAACAGATAAGAAAATGGATTAAACACTAGAATCCTACAAAATGTTATTTATAAGAAACACACTTGAAACTGGGAGACATACATAAAGTAAAAATAAAGGACTAGAAAATAATCTGTTATGCTACAAAAAGTCTTAATTTACACCCTCAATTTCCAAAAAACAAATTTCAAAGGATTCTTAAAAAAGATAGCTAGGATCAACTAAATTAATAATCTATAATTCAAAAGAAAAGATCAGTCTAGAAGAAAGAGGAAGTTCTCATGAATGAAATTCTAAAGATATGAAATGTTAACACTTCTAAAGTTGTAGGAATAGCGATGATTGTCTCACAGAGCTGACATGAATGAAAGGAGCTCACTGCATGGATTATTAAAAAGTCATACATCAAAGATAAAGGAAATATAGTTAACGGAAGATGCATCTGCATGTTGTTTTCCTTTAGTACTAGTATCTATCACTAGTATTAAAAGTTCAGAATGATTTGAGGACGGGAAAAAATTCCAAGGAAAACAAAAAAGGTATTGGAGTTTTTGTTTTAAAGCATGTGAGGAAAAATATAAAAGGAGGATTTTGTTGAAGAGATTCTGGATGGTTAGCCTACAGAGGAGATTAAAGGTCATGGTTTCTATCTTCAGGTATCTGATGGTCTGTTAGAGAAATATGATACTTGTTCTACTTGGCTGCAGAAGAGAATTAGGAGAAAGGTATGGAAGCAGCCAATAGCACATCTGGGCTTGATGGAAACAAAAATGTCTTAATTAGAACCATCCACAAGTGAAATGGGCCACTTGGGGAAGTAGAGGGTGACTTTCCATCAAAGAGCATTAAACAAAGGCTATTAAACCATTTGCCAAGCACATTGTGGCAATTCTTTTTTAGATATGAGTTGGATTAGATCGCTTCTGATATGCCATATAACTTTGAAATTCAGTAATTCTGTACTTATGTACTTCTGTCTCAACATCTTTTATAAGAGAATTGTGCAACTTGGTCATGCTTGTTAATATACATCTGGCTATTGCTCCACCCTACCTATAGCTGATTACAAAGTGTCTTTGATGTTATTTTCACATTTCTCACCTCCGTTTCTTTTTCCTTCCTTCCTTCCTTCCTTCCTTCCTTCCTTCCTTCCTTCCTACCTTCCTTCCTTCCTTCCTTCCTTCCTGTCTTCCTTCCTTCCTTCTTTCCTTCCTTCCTTCCTTCCTTCCTTCCTTCCTTCCTTCCTTCCTTCCTTCTTTCCTTCCTTCCTTCCTTCCTTCCTTCTTTTCTTCCTTCCTTTTGTTCTTTATTTCATTTTTTCATTTTTTTCCTTTTTGTTCATTTTCTTGTACAAAATAACTAATATAGAAATGTTTTACATTAATACACATGTAAACCTGTATCATATTACTGTCTCAGGAAGGAGGGAAAGGAGAGATGGAAGGGATCAGAAACTTTAAAAAAAATTTTTAAATTGGTAATTTTGGGGGGAAAACCCCAAGTGCTATTTTTTTAAAAAGTACCCTCTCACATAGTTAACAGGCTTTTATAAGAGTTTATAAGGAGGCCACCATTAATTGCAGACACCATATGAAATAATCAGAAAAGTGGGAATAGATTGGTTCCACTCTGTGGATCATGGAGGGGAACTCTGACCCTGAGGAGGGGATTTTTTATACACAGTTTTTCATGCCATCTGGGCTTATGGCTGCTCAATATTGCCAAATATTTCCAAATCTCTTAAACAGTTTTACTTGGTTATGATATAATGTTGAAGTCATTGTTAATAGTTGGATTGAAAAAAAAAAAGAATTTCCAGAAGGATAGGCTGAGCTAGTGCTGAATATGTTGAATTGTGACCCTAAGTTGAGCTTCAGGAGATAAGACAGTAAAGACATTCTTTAAATCCTTAAGAAATCTGCTCTATTTGGACAGGCTTAATTGATCTATCCTGCAAGCCTAGAATATATTCTTGAGACTTTGTCACCTCATTTAAACCTTGTTGCAGATTCTTCACCAATTACTTTTCATGTAATCGTGAGTATATTCAAGCTCTTTGAGGGGAGGGACAATGGTTCTACTTTTTTTTTTGTATTATCAGCCTCTAGAACAATGGTTATTTATATGGTCAGTGCTTAATAAATTTTGTTGAATTAGATGATATAGAAAAGTATTATAAAAAGGAAAAAGCTTGTGTATTGTCTTCAGAGTAGGTCTAATGATTCAGTTTAGTTATCCAAAAATGTAAATGTTACTTCTCAGTTTTAGAACCTAGATAATCACCACCAGTAAATCTCTTGTTTCATCATTTTTTCCCTTTCAACATGTTTTTTAAATGCCATACTCTTCATGGGTAAAGAGTAACTTACATGATTGGTAGTACTGATTTGGGATCAATAAAGAGTCTGATGATAACTATATTGACAGAACCATTAGATTTTAATAGTTGGCTTTGTGAAATCTAAGAAACATAAAATGGCTTTTATTTAATATAACAGTAATTGTCTCATTGTTGTAGTCCAGTGTGCTGGGTTTGAATCCTGAAAGACTTAGAGTAAATTTGGCTTTGGACAAGTCACTTTACTCCCCTTCAAGAAGCTAAAGATTTTTCACTTTTGAAATACGTGGGATTGAATTTCATGAGCCCTAAGGTGATTTCCAGCTCTAAATCTATAATCCAATAGTTCTCAAGGATCCATTGAGAAAATAACTCTCAGAAGACCTTACAGACTTTGAAGGAAAATGGCAGAAAATGGTCATCAAATTTGCAAAATGCTATTTGTGTAATATGAGTCATAAACAGCACTGCTTTAGTATCCTTATAAATTTTCAGTTCTTTATATGTTCGAGAAATGAGATATTTATCTAAGAGATTTGCTATACAAATTGTTTCCCAGCTTTGGGATTTTGTCCTAATCTTAGTTTTGTTTGTGTAAAACTTTTTAATATGATCAAAATTATTCTTTTAATATCTCATTAGGCTATCTCTTGTTCATGTATATATTCTTCCCTTAATTTCTGCTTTGACCAGAAACCCTGAGGGTCTTCCTCTCCCAAATTCATTCATTTATTTATTTAGATTTCTTTGGATTATGTGCAAGGGGAGATTCTTTGCCTCAATTGCTATCTAGCCTTAATTATTGAGTGCATACGGCCTCAGTCAAACTGAGACCTATGGAAGACTTTAGCTTAAAAAGGCCCAAATCTCCCATTTCATCCAAGGCCATCCTCAGTCATCTTAATCTATATTTTGCCACTGGACCCAGATGGCTCTGGAGGGCAAAGTGAGGCTGGTGATCTTACACAGCCTTGCCTTAATTAAATCAACTCACTTGCATATCATGGTGTCACCTCCTTTATGTCATATTTCTCTTCAAGAACAATAATAACAACCATAACCACCTATCCCAAGAAGGTCTTCCATGTTTAAGTGTGTTGAGAATCTCTTTTACTTTCATTTTATGTTTTCAATTATTTGTTTTTGAAATTTTTTAATCTTGTGATTTCTGTACTTCAAGAACCCTTAGCAGAAAATCTTCATTTAAAAGAAGAGGCATTCTCACTCCCAACATTTATGTTATAGCATAAGAACATATGCAAGAACATTTTATTACTTTTCCATGTTATCTTAAGAATAAGAACCAAAATTGAATTGGATATTTATATTTTCAGGGATTGAACCTTATAAAATAAATGTAAATGCAAAGTGTAAGCACAGCATAATATTACAAGGTCTGGGTAATTAGGCAATACTATTTGTTCATCTTTAACTTTACTAATCCTCTTGTTAGAAACTTGAGACTCTGATGCTATTATAAGTTCTGAGTCCTCTTTAATTTATGTTATAAGACCCTGATATGTGGGGCGGAGCCAAGATGGCAAAATGCAGGCATCGTTCTCTGTGAGCTCCTGAGACCTTCCCTCAGACCCAGACAAATTGAGCCTCCCTACTGGTTTTGGAGTGAGGGCTCCACCACACACTTGGACTACAACGCACTTCTATCAACAATCTACTTTGAAAAAACTCCAGAGAAGGTTAGCCTCAGGGGATCGGCCAGTGAACGCAATCAGACACCAGCGCCCCTGGGTGGAAGTTGGACAGAGGTGGGTTTTAGGCACCCAGGAATCCCCTGGGAGATGCCTGGGCCACTTTGCTCTGCTTGCGGGCAGGTGCTTTGGCAGATCTGCCTTTGGTAAAGGGTGGATTGAGAGCAGCTGAAAGTGTGGTCCTAGTGCAGATCTACCACAACCAGCCTCAGACCGGAAGGCAACTCAGCAAACTGCCCCAGGGCAAATTGAAACTGTGGCAGAATCCCCTGCTGGTGACTGATACCTCAGCTCAAAATCATGAGTAAGAAGCAGAAGAGAGCTCTCACCATAGACAGCTTCTATGGAGAGAAAATAGGGCAGTCCCCAGATCCTGAGATTCTGAAAACAATCCCAGATGAAGCCACAAAGGTGGACTTAAGCTGGTCTCCCTTTCAGAAGGCTTACCTGGAAGATTGCATAAAGAATCTCAAAAGAGAGCTAGAAGAAGATTGGGGAAATAAATTGAGGTCAGGGCAACAGAAATATCAAAAACTGGAAAACAGGACTGGTGAATGGAAAAACAAAACAATTCACTGAAAAATAAAATTGGTGAATTGGAAAAAAAACAACAATTCACTGAAAAACAAAATTGGTGAATTGGAAAAAGACAACAATTCACTGAAAAATAAAACTGGCAAAATGGAAAAAGAATGCAGTGAATCAAGAAATTCAACTGGCCAGGTACAAAAGGAGAAAAAAATAGAACAAAATATGAAATATCTCCTAGGAAACACAGCTGACTTGGAAAACAGATCCAGGAGTCCAATAATCCTTAGATTGTCTCTCCTGGATCTGTTTTCCAAGTCAGTTGTTTTTCCTGGGAGACATTTCATATTTTCTTCTATTTTTTTCATTTTTTTTGTTTTTGTTTGATTCTTGAAGTCTTATTGAATCATTTACTTTTATTTGTTCAGTTTTAATTTTCAAAGTGTTATTTCCTTCAGTTATCTTTTTTAGCTCCTTTTGTAGCTGGCCAGTTGAATTTCTTGATTAACAAAAACCATATGATTATCTCAATAGATGCAGAAAAAGGCTTTGATAAAATCCAACACCCATTCCTATTCAAAACACTGGAGAGTGTAGGAATAAATGGGCGTTTCCTTAAAATGATTAGTAGTATCTACTTAAAACCATCAGCAAGCATCATATGTAATGGAGTCAAACTAGAACCATTCCCAATAAGATCAGGAATGAAACAAGGCTGCCCACTGTCACCATTATTATTTAATATTGTCTTAGAAATGTTAGCTTTGGCAGTAAGAGAAGAAAAAGAGATTAAAGGAATTAGAGTAGGTAATGAGGAAACCAAATTCTCACTCTTTGCAGATGACATGATGATATACGTAGAGAAACCTAAAGACTCAACTAAAAACTACTAGAAACAATTCACAACTTTAGCAAAGTTGCAGGATACAAAATAAATCCACATAAATCATTAGCATTTTTATATATTACCAACAAATTTCAGCAGCAAGAGATACAAAAAGAAATTCCATTCCAAATAATGGATGACAGTATAAAATATTTGGGAATTTATCTGCCAAGGGAAAGTCAGGAACTGTATGAACTAAACTACAAAACACTTTCCACACAAATAAAATCAGACCTAGTCAATTGGCAAAACTTAAAATGCTCATGGGTAGGCCGAGCGAATATAATAAAAATGACAATACTACCCAAACTAATTTACTTAATTTATTGCCATACCAATCAAACTTCCAAGAAATTATCTTACAGATCTAGAAAAGATAGTAGCAAAATTCATTTGGAAGAACAAAAGGTCAAAGGTTTCAAGAGAATTAATGGAAAAAAAAAGGCTGATGATGGTGGACTTGCTGTACCAGATCTAAAACTATATTACAAAGCAGCGGTCATCAAAACCATTTGGTACTGGCTGAGAAACAGAGTAGTCGATCAGTGGAATAGGATAGAATCACAAGACAAACTAAGCAATAATTAGAGCAATTTAGTCTTTGATAAACCCAAAGACCCCAGCTTCTGGGATAAGTAGTCACTATTAGACAAAAACTGCTGGGAAAATTGGAAACTAGTGTGGAAGAAATTAGGGCTTGACCCACATCTATCACCACATACCAAGATAAGATCTAAATGGATTCATGATCTGGATATAAAGAGTGATACTATAAGTAAATTAGAGGAACATAATATAGTTTAACTCTCAGACCTATGGAGATGGATTAAACTTATGTCCAAAGAAGAACTGGAACTCTTAATTGAAAACCAGATAGATAACTTTGACTATATTAAGTTAAAAGGTTTTTGTACAAACAAAACCAATGCAGTCAAGATTAGTAGGGAAGCAATAAATTGGGAAATCACCTTTACATATAAGGGTTTTGATAAAGGCCTCATCTCTAAAATATATAGAGAATTGTCTCATATTTATAAAAATTCAAGCCATTCTCCAATCGATAAATGGTCAAAGGATATGAACAGACAATTTTCAGAGGATGAAATTAAAACAATTTATAGTCATATGAAAAGGTGCTCCAAATCACTATTGATCAGAGAAATGCAAATCAAGACAACCGTGAGGTACCACTACACACCTGTCAGATTGGCTAAAATGACAGGAAAAGTTAATGATGAATGTTGGCGGGGATGTGGGAAGGCTGGGACACTGATGCATTGTTGGTGGAGCTGTGAACGGATACAGCCATTCTCAAAGCAATTTGGAACTATGCTCAAAAAGTTATCAAACTGTGCATACCCTTTGACCCAGGAGCATTTCTATTGGGCCTATATCCCAAAGAAATCATAAAGGAAGGAAAGAGCCCCACATGTGCAAGAATGTTTGTGGCAGCCCTTTTTGTAGTGGCTAGAAACTGGAAACTGAATAGATGCCCATCAGTTGGAGAGTGGCTGAATAAATTATGGTATATGAATGTTATGGAATATTATTGTTCTTTAAGAAATGACCAGCAGGACAATTTCAGAGAGGCCTGGAGAGACTTGCATGAACTTATTCTGAGTGAAATGAGAAGAATCAGGAGATCATTATATACGGCAACAACAGTACTATATGACGATCAATTCTGATGGACATGGCTCCCTTTAACAATGAAATGTTTCAAACCACTTCCAATTGTTCACTGAAGAAAGCCATATACACCCAGAGAGAGGGATGTGAAATGTGGACCACAACATAACATTCTCATAGTCTTGATTGATGTTTGCTTACATTGTGTTTCCTTTATCTGATATGTCTTTTGTGTAGATATGATTTTCCTTGCACAATGATAAGTTTGGAAATATGTATACATATATTCGATTTGCCAATATTTTAACATAATTAACATGTAGTTGATATCCTGCCATCTAGGGGAGGGGTGGGGAGTTGGGGGGAAAATTTGTAACAGAAAACTATGTAAGGGTTAATGTTGAAGAATTACCCACGCATATGTTATGTGAAAATAAAATTTTCAAAAAAAAAAAAAGACCTGGTGATATCAAAAACAATTGGTCCAGTTACAATTGGGCAGTCCAAATACTACTCCTAAAAGGTGTCTTTGGAGTGAAATGAGTAGTATATATTCTATATACTATATACTATAAGTAGACTTAATAGAAAAGAAGCTCAACTATTGACCATGGACTCCAAAATTCTCTCTAGATCCCTACATTCTATCTTATTCAATTCTAATAAGCAACAGTTTTGTGACATGGTAAATCAAATATAAAATGGAATTATTTATGTTATTTTCCTAAAAGCAGTGATCATTAAATTAAGGGAAGTATTTGCTTTTGTATATTTGTTAAAGGGTGATATTTTTGTTGTTTTTATGTAAATACCTATACATTTACTTCCTTAGTAGAGATTTTGGGAAGATATCTAAAGGACAGATGTTGGCTCCAAATATGCTGAATACAAACCTTAGAAGTTTAACATATAATTTTCCTCTAGCTATTTTCACTTCTGGTCAACTCCCTCATCCAAAGATATTCATGTTTTTGGACAAAAAATCATGTGATGTCATATGGGTGCTAGTTAGATGTATTTAATTTGCCTTCTGAAAAAGGAGAAAAATTATGGTGTGATTTAGATCTATAACAATGTAGTGGTCAGAGGAACCCATTCCACCTTGGCACTAGAATGTAGTTCAAATTCATCTTTATTGAGTTCAAAGGGCAGTATGAAAGAGAGAAATGAGACTGAAAATGTCTGTATGAGTTTGTGAGAATGTTTTGGAGTATGAAGGTGACAAAGGATCAACAACAACAACAAACCACTTTATATATGAACAAAGTATCATTGTCAGAATAAAATATAGGACTAGATGGGCTTTAGAGAAAAATGGGATGAGTTAAAAGCAAAAGAGGAAGAAAGCAGGTGCAGAAAGGGATGAAAAACATCAACAATAGTAAATCTCATCTAAATTCCTACTCTGATAGTCTAAGCATAATTATAGACTGAGGGAGGGAAAGGAAACAAGTAGAGGAAGAAGAGGTACAATATAATGATGCAAAGGAGGAAGATGAGTGAATGTGAGTATATAGGTGACCTGTAAGTTTTCTTCCAATGAATATATTTTAGCAAAGTAAATAAGAAGTAAGAAATAAGTTAGAGAATGTTATAAGAAAAGTATAATTTTTTTAAAATAGAGCAAGATAGAGGAGAGACAATTGGAGAAATGGTATGAAAAGAAGGAAGTTGGAAATTAATAGGAATAGAGTAGTGAAACTAGGTCGAGATTTTTCAGGAATAATGTTAAGGGAATAATCCCTAGAAATGAGAGAGAAAAGACAAAGCAATAAGGTGAAATTAAAGAAGTATTTTTGAAGAAAAAAAGGAGGTGGAGAACAGAGGAGAAGGAAGAAAAAAAAGGTCATAAAAGAGAAAGAACCTATTAGAAAAGGTAAAGTAAAACATTAGGAAAGGAATGGAAATTTAAGGAAAATAATCATGGGATCACACTGTCATATTTAAAACTCTAAAGTATCTTAAGAACATCAGATGAAGGAGAAACAAATAAAAAAGGGCAATCAATATTTTTTGAAATACTTGTTAAGTAAATGATTACACATTAACTAGGAAGAAATGAGTAAAAGTGAATGAGAATGGATGGCCAAACAAAAAATTGGAAATTAAGGGGATAGGTATTAACTGGGGAATGGCTAATTAAGTTTTTGTATATGATTGTGATGGACTACTATTGTATTATAAGAAAAAAAAATCAGGTTTTTCTCAGAAAAAACTTAAAAAGACTTACATGAACTGATGTGAAATGAAGTGAGCAAAACTAGAACATTAGTTCTATAAAGTAACAGCAAGATTGTATGATGATCAACTGAATTACTTAGCTATTCTTAATGATACAATGATCCAAGACAATTCTACAAGACTTATAATGAAAAATGCTACCTATCTACAACGAGATGGAGCCTGAATGTAGATAAAATAATACCTTTTCTTTAATTTGGTTTTTCTTGCTTTTTAATCTTTTTTTTTCTTTCACAACCTGAAATGGAACATAGAAATATGCTTTGAACATATATGACCTACATCAAATTGTTTATCTTGTTAATGAGGAGAGGGAGGGAGGGAAAGAGAGAATTTGGAATTCAAAAATTTCAAAAACAAATGTAAAAACAAAATATTAAATTTAAAAAAGAAAATGAATAACTAACAAATTCTGATATAGATTTTAAAAGATGGAAATGGGGGGGGAGTGTGTTACCATACACTGAAATAACTTAAATGTCTGAATTAGTTGCTAAACACTTATAATTGTTTGCATTGATGCTGTTTCTGATAAAATTAAAATTTAAATAATGCAAATCCTTGGAAAGGGATAAAGAAATGTGAATTTTTTATGTAGGGTGAAGAGCTAGAAAGGTTGAAGCACCAAAAGAAAAATTAAACAGAGTCTATAAACAACTAACAGGATCATATATATCTTGATCTGAAAAAGATCTTGGAGATAATTTAGTTCAACTCCCTTAATTCCCAGATGAGAAAACTGAGACCTGTGAGTTTAGCTGACTTGCCCATGGTCAGATAGGTTATAAGCAGCAGAGGGGAGATCTGAATTTGGGTTTTGTGTATTTGAAGGTCAGTATTCTTCCCTTTGTACCTTCAGGTTGGCATCACAAAGGCTTTCTCCCACCCCTTTGCACTTCTACAGTATAATATACTGCTCTCACACATTCCCCAGCCCTCTGAAAACAAGTTTACATAGATAATAAAGTTAGCATTACTAAATTCAAAGAAACTAAGGGAGAGTGAAGCTCAGGTTTTTCATTAAGAATTTTCTCCATGGATATGCCTGGATACAGACTGACAGCAGGATAATGGGTATCTACCCATGTAGCCAAGCAAAGACCTGATGAGAAATGAAAGGGTGTAATTAGAGATGGTTATTGGAATATATCCCAGTGGGCATGAATGGGCAGGATCCCTCTTCTGGCTTCTCTCGGGCTGCCAACTTGTCTTTCTCATGTCTGCTTGTTCACTCCCATCAATGGGGTAAATTTTACATGACAGAAATTTCAAATCATCATGTCTAACTTTAGGTAGAGTCAGAGTGGAAAACTTAGTGACAGCCCTTCCAAAGACTTTTGACAAGAAAACTATCCTGGTCAAAAGAAATATTTGGAATAGAAATAAAGAAACAAAAAAAAACTATATACAATGCATACAATTTAAACATTTTTCCTTTTTTCATAATAATAATGATGATGATGATAATGAAGTTTGATAATACTTCAAAGTTTGAAAAGCACTTTATATTGATTTATATATACAATAGTTATTATTATAACTATTTTATATTTAAGGAACTGAGCCTGAGAGAAGTTAAATGATTTGTTCAGGCTCATAGTAAGTGTAAGGGTCAAGATATGAATCTTCCTGATTCTTTTTTGCCCTCTTCTACATTCCCAGTACTTAAAAGCACAGTTACTGGCACATAGTAGGTGCTTAATAAATGTTTAATTCTAAGCCCAGCAGTCTCTTCATTATGCAACACTGCCTCTCAGCAGATTCCTATAAATACATAAGATTTCCTAGTGAGAATTTGCGCTTCCAATAAGCTTTATTATCACCTACTTTTCCTAATACTTGAATTTTAAAATATCATTATGTATTTCTGCTATGCTAAAGTAGAGAGAGAAAAAAATTCACTGAAAATACTTTAGCTCAGCACTTATCCCAATAATGGATTTTGTAGTTATGCCCTTGATTTTAAATAACTGTAGTACATAGTTTTAAACTTTAATAATTAAAAAAGAAACTGTTGGACTTTTTTGAAAGCCCTACTAACTTGAAGAGGTATGAAAACATTTCCCCCTATGATTTATTTAAAACAGTCAAATACTACAGAAGTGATTTCACAGTAATGAAAATTCCATTTATTGTAGCACTTGTATCTTGGCTCCATATTTACAGATTTTTTCTCCCAAATATATTACATAATAAAATGGAATTTCCAGACAGAAGTTAGTATTTTACTGCTGGATGTATATTAGTAGAAACTTCTCTATTTTGCATTAGCTAGCTGGTAAACATATGGTACAACTTCATGATGGGTCTGCATTTGAATTTCTATTTTGATGTTTCCCTTGCAACCATTTGGAAATGATCAACTATAGAGTACATTTTATTTCTCTTCCATTTTAACTGTGAAGCTACACTCAGCACAAAAACTCTTGCTTCTGGGGGAAAAGAAGAAATGACTTGATAAAAAAAAGATTTTTTTTCTTGTTTAGAAATGACTTTTTATCATTAGCTTTTGGTTTTCTATCACCCTTACTTCTGAATATTTGTGTATTTCTCCCCTAATTCCTCATCAAGCCATCCCTTGTAACAAATAAATAAAGCTGATAAAATGCAACTAAATAAAACCAATTAAGTTACTTGTCAAGGGTGACAGATATAGAAATTAAGTGAGGAGGTATTTACCTCAATTCTTCCTAAATCCAAGTCCATTATTTTTATCTACTGTACTACCCAAATGCTATCAATGAAATCATAGATTTATTTAAATATTTGGAAGATAGGAACAGAATGAACTAAAGGTGTATAAATAAAATTTCACAGAATGCATCACAAACAGCAGATTATACCTCCTATTATTCTCTATGTGATGCTTATTTTTAGTTCTTAGAACAGTGGTGTTCCAGATGTTACTGTCATATAGCAACAATTATCAAATGTTTGTTTATTGAAAACGTGACATTTCTAGGTAGCACAATAGATAGAGCACTGGGCTAAGAGTCAGGATGATGTGAGTTGAAAACTGTTTCAGATACGTCTGAGCTGTATGACCCTAGGTAAATCATTTAACTATGTCTGCTTCAGTTTGCTTAGTAAAGAAAGTGAGGTGGAAGAATGAATGGAGAGTTCAATTTGGAATCAACAAGACAACTTCAAATCCATTTTTTAAATTAATTACTAGGTTCTCGATAAAGAAATAAAAGACCAACTTCAATAGTTGAAGGAATATTCAGTAATTGTGGAATACGCCAATGTAATAAAATGACAATATTATCAAAGTTAAGAAATAAAGTACATGCTTAATAAATTTTAAGATGTTTAACATGTTTGGTATCTTCTCTGTCTTTAACCCCTAATAAATTAGTCATTCAGTACCCTCCCAAATTATGTTTTCAGAAACATATCCTCCACAAAGTCCTACTTTGATATTTCATGGAGCAAGGAGGAAACCATAAGCTCTTGAAAACTGTATCAGTGAAGGCTAAGTTCTGATAGGTCTGCCCTTTGTGGAAAGACATCAATTATACTCCAAGAATAAGAAGAGTCTATTTTTCAAGGACCAGCTTAGCCATTTCTAGAAATGTATAACAATAATAAGCTAAACATGTTGGGAGGAAACTTTTATTGAGCATGGCAGTGCATTAAACTCCTAATTTTAGTGGTCTTTACTATTTCCTGGCTCCTCATATAAAATAAAAATGTAATTTAAGCAAGATAGCTAAACAGATTTTATCCTATACTCAGAAAATGCTATTAGTACAACAAAAAGATATTATAGTGAAAATTTATAGATATTCAATATGGAGAATATGTGAATATGGCAAAATATCCTGGAACTGAAAATAATTTTAATTTGATGAAAGCACAATCTTTGCTTGATGATCGCTATCATAATTAAGCAAGGCATTATATAGAGACATAGGCACACTAAAATATTTTGCTGCCATCTTGGGAGATGTTCTGCCAAATGGAAGAAAGATTACCTATAGAGTCTCCAGTCTGCCAGATGCTCCCAGGGATATGCTTGTGAAAGATATTGTTCTGATTACATCAATACCTATAATGCCACAGACCCTCCTTAGTGAAATCCATGGTCATTCAAAAGAGATCAGCCTAATGATCCCTGCTAAAGAAAACAACAGGAAGAAGAATGACTTTTCTCAGACAATGGTATATATCCAGTTGGGAAGCCCATTGAGCAAAATCATCAGTACATATATTGATCTTGGAGAAGTACTGTATATGGATAATAAGGAGGGGTCAGAATTGAAATAGCAGAAAGGAAAGAAAGAGCTATCAGGAATTTGGGAAATCACACAGTACTTTCCATAATTCCAGACTGTTTCCCAAAACAAAATCCAGTCTTTTTAACAACAATAATCTTCTCTCAAATAAATTCTAAGCAAGGAAATGTTTGTAATTCTGCAAATTAGGGCTTTTAAAATATTCTTCTTAAGTACTAACATGTAAGAGCATGTTAGTACCAAAATCAAATATACAGATATATAAGGATTCATTTTTAAAATTTTGTTTTGTTTTCCAACTCTAAAAAGAATGATCTGCTTTGGAACAATATAATTTCCTTCTCAATGGAGATTTCTAGAAAAAGCTGGATATTCACCAGTTATAGAGGGAATTATTTTTTTTCCAAGTATAGTTTAGACTCAATGACCACTGTGGGTCACTTTCAATTCTGAAATTGTCATTCTCTAGTTAGTCGATCTACTCACTTCCTCTTTGCAAATCTTAATGGGTACAATGGAAATTTTTTTAGGTTATGGTTTGGATTAAATGACCTTGAGGGCCTTTCTGAGTTCATGTATTTGAAAATCTGCTGTATAGAAGAGGGATGGGACATTTTTTTCATTTACTCTAGAGGACATAAATGTGATATGTGGATTAAAATCGTAAACAGAAAGATTTCAACTTCATATGAGAAACAGGATGGCCTAGTAAATACATACAAAGCCAGACAGATCTGGGTTCAATTCCTACCTACATCACATATTGTATGACCTTGGAGAAGTGACTTAAGCTTTCAGTGCATTAGTCAACTTATTAGGCTATGAGTTGCAAAGTTGCCAGCCTGAACTGGTAAAGGGAATTTCCCATTACAATAAGTTCTATAAGAAAAAAATGTAACTTATTCTATGAAAGTTAAATGAGATCCTTCTAGAGTTAGTAGGTTAAACAGTTCTTTAGAGTTCAACGTAAGATGATTAATAGTTGGAGATGTGTATTTTTTCATTGTGCAAACTAGTGCTGTCCTGAAACATGGTAGGTATTATTCTTCAGATCTAATTTGGACTAGATAATTTAGGGGAACTGTTTAAAATTAGCAGTTCTGAATTTCTTAAAAAAATTAGTTTCCCCCAGTTAAATGTGAAGAAAAATTTTTTTCATTTATTTTTACAAGACGAGTTCTATCTAAATTTTTCTCCCTCACTCCCTTTCTGAAAATGGTAAACTTTTGATATAGTTTATACATGTGTTATCATGTAAAACATATTTCATATTAGTCACAGTTATGAAAGAAGAAAGATCAAAAAGAAAGGAAAAGAGAAAAATACATAGGTGGAAATATACTTTTTAATTTAATGTAATCAGATTTATCTGTTTTGCATTTTTAAATGTGTTCTGTCTCTTTTTTTGGTCATAAATTTTCCCCTATTCTTTATATCTGACAGGTTCATATAGATCTATTCCTTGCTATTCTAATTTGCTTATTATAACTAATATTCTATTTACCTCCTTAGTTTTTTTTTCTTGTATATTTTTGGCTGGATTTATCAAGTTTTGAGAAGCAGCAGTTGAGGTCTCCCACTAGCATAGTTTTGCTGTTTTTTTCTCTTATTGTAACTCACTTCTGCTATAAGAATTTGGATACTATAGCATTTGGTACATATGTTTAGTATTGCTATCATTTCATTGCTTATGGAGTCTTCTAGCAAGATGTATTTTCCTTCCTTATATCATTTAATTGAGTTTTTGCTTTTACTTTGTCTGAGATAAGAATTACTACCCCTGTTTTTGCTGTTGTTATTGTTGTTTTTGTTGTTGTTTTACATCAGCCAAAGCATCACAGATTCTGCTCCAGTCCCTTATCTTTAATCTGTGTTTGTCTCTCTGCTTCAAGTGTGTTTCTTTTAATCAACATAAAATTCTATTTCTGATCCACTCTACTAACTGCTTTTAAATTTTTTTATCCCATTCACATTCACAGTTATGATTACTACCTGTGCATTTCCCTGCATCCTATTCCTCCTGTTTTTCCTTTCTCTCCTTTCATCCTTTCCCCTCTCACCAGTGTTTTGCTTCTGTCTACCACTTCTCTGAATTGGTTTTCCCTTCTGCAGCTGTCTCTCTCTCTCTCTCTCTCTCTCTCTCTCTCTCTCTCTCTCTCTCTCTCTCTCTCTTTCTCTCTCTTTCTCTCTCTCTCTCTTTCTCTCTCTCTCTCTCTCTCTCTCTCTCTCTCTCTCTTTCCTTTTCTCTTAATCTCTACCTCTCCTATTTATGTTTTCTTTCCTCTTTTTATCTGTTTATGTTTCCCTTAAGTCTTGATATCAGAGACTAAATTTTGGTTTAGTTTTAGTCTTCTTATGAAGGTTTGAAATCCTTCTATTTTGTTGAATGGCCATTTTTCCTCTTTGATATTTTATGCTTAACTTTTCTTGGTAAGCGATTTTTTTTTTTTGCTCATTTATCTTTCCCTTTTTTTTTTTTTTTTGCTTTTTTCTATTCTTTTTCAATTTGAGCTCTGCACCTTGGTGGAAGGACTTCTTGTATCAGTGATTGCAGACCCTGTGTGTTTATCTGGTGCTGTACAGATGTGACCCTGAGACTCAGGGGAGAACTTTGTGTTAGTTCTGTGCTGAGGCGGGGTGCAGCTGGCACTACTGGAGTCTCTGGCAGGTCTGACAACTTATCTGGCGCTGAGCTGGGCTCATAATGGTGATGCCTAGCATTTGCTAACTTCTGGGGGGTATTTCTGCATTTTTCTGGGTCTACACTAAAGCATATGGTGGATTCCCTTCAGAAGGATGCCTGCTTGTCTGAGGCCATACTGAAGCAAGATAGTCTCTCCCCTGGAGGATGCTTGACCAATCCGGGACTACACAGAAGTAGGAGGTATTTCTTGAAGCTGCAGCTGGGGTCACTCGGCCCCTCTGACTGTACCAAGGTATTTGTGGGGTGCTGGTGTTCACCCGTGTCATCTTCACCCTGGGGATCAGAATCTCCTGCTGATTTGCCAAAGTGGGGCTTGTTCGCCTGCCTGCTGAGAAGTTTCTTTTCTTGTGCCCAAGTGAGATGGTCCTCACCTGCTGATTCTCTAATGGCTAATGAATCGTTTCCTCTGATTTCCTTGCTGGTTCCACTACTCCAGGACCCGTTTTGAGGTGCTCTTTTATGGTTGCCTTGAGGTGAATTAAATTCTAGGGTTCTTTTTGTCAATTGCCATTGAATGTGACTGTAGTCTTTACTAAATCTCTGAATCTGAGTCCTCACCTATAAAATGGCAGTGATACTTGTATTACTTTCCTCTATGGGCTATTGTGAGAAAAACACTTTGCAAACCTTAAAAGTTTATAATAAACAAGAGCTGGGGCTACCATTATTATTATCATTGCATGCAAAAGTGATTTATGCCATTATAAAATTAAAAGAAACTACCTGCTATACCTCAAAGTATTTTAAAATATATTTAGCAAACAAGAAATAGTAAAAAAAATGAAGGAATTAATCATATTTCAACTCATAGTCTAGTTCCCTGCCTAAAATTTTGTAGCTCCAAGGAAAAATTCCTGGAATCTGGTCACATAACTATTTACACTCTTCATTACTTTTTCAGTACTAAAAATAAAGTTGCTATCTCTTCTCAGCAACATAATGATTCAAGTCAATTCCAAAAGACTGGTGATGGAAAATGCTATCCATATCCAGAGAAAAATGTATAGAGTCTGTATGAAGTTTGAAGCATACTATTTTCACCTTATAATTTGTTTTTCTTTCTCATGGTTTTTCTTTTGTATTCTGGTTCTTCTTTCACATCATGACTATTTTGGAAATATGTTTGACATGATTATACATGTATAACCTAATCTTTTGTTTCTTATCTTGAGGAGAGGGGGAAAGGAAAGGGAGGAAGGAAAAATTTTGGAACTAGAAAGCTTACAAAAAATGAATGTTGGAAACTGCTTTTACATGTAATTGAAATAATACTATTAGGGGGAAAAGTAGCTAACAATAATATATACATATATAATATTATAAAATAAACAGTCATGTTCCAATAAATGCTTCCCTCATCCCAAAACTCCAACACATGGTAAAAATAAAATTTGCAATAGTTTTAGCACAGAACATGATGAATACAATATTAAAGAAAAATATTGTTTTGAATGCTTTTAAAAGTAAGTCTAAGGATATTTACAAAAACTTTAAAAAAGAAAGAGGGGAAATCTGATGCTTGATTGATTTCAAATTCTTAGCCTAAAGGATCTACATTCCAGAAAGGCAAAGAGACTTCATCATAATAGAGAGATTGTTACAACTTGCAGATATGACAAAGAATAAAGTATTCCTGTATATATATATATATATATATACATATTAGCTACCAAGAATAGAGCAAATTAAGAGAACTCTGAGGTACCACTACACAACTGTCAGATTGGCTAAAATGACAGGAAAAGTTAATGATGAATGTTGGAGGGGATGTGGGAGGGCTGGGACACTGATGCATTGTTGGTGGAGCTGTGAACAGATACAGCCATTCTGGAGAGCAATTTGGAGCTATGCTAAAAAGTTATCAAACTGTGCATACCCTTTGACCCAGCAGCATTTCTATTGGGCTTATATCCCAAAGAAATCATAAAGGAAGGAAAGGGCCCTACATGTGCAAGAATGTTTGTGGCAGCCCTTTTTGTAGTGGCTAGAAATTGGAAACTGAATGGATGCCCTTCAATTGGAGAATGGCTGAATAAATTATGGTATATGAATATTATGGAATATTATTGCTCTGTAAGAAATGACCAGCAGGACTATTTCAGAGAGGCCTGGAGAGACTTGCATGAACTGATGCTGAGTGAAATGAGCAGAACCAAGAGATCATTATACACAGCAACAACAATACTATATGACGATCAATTCTGATGAACATAGCTCCCTTCAACAATGAAATGTTTCAAACCACTTCCAATTGTTCACTGAAGAAAGCCATATACACCCAGAGAGAGGGATGCGAAATGTGGACCACAACATAACATTTTCATACTCTCGATTGATGTTTGCTTACATTGTATTTCCTTTATCTGATATGTCTTTCTTATAGATACGATTTTTCTTGCACAACAATGATAAGTGTGGAAATATGTATACATATATTCAATTTGTCAAGTATTTTAAAATAATTAACCTGTAGTAGATATCCTGACATCAAGGGGAGGGGTGGGGAGTAGGAAGGAAAAACTTGTAACAGAAAGCTTTGTAAGGGTTAATGTTGAAGAATTACCCATACATGTGTTTTGCAAATAAAATAAAATTAAAAAAGAAAGAAAGAAAAATTACTGGCCTACAGGAAGGCCATGATCAAAAAAAAAAAAAAAAAATAGCATGGACAGTATTTTTCAAAAGATCATTAAGGGAGCAGCTAGGTGGCGCAATGGACAGAGCACCAGCCTTGAAGTCAGGAGGAACTGAGTTCAAATCTGTTCTCAGACACTTAATATTTCCTAGCTGTGTGACCTTAGGCAAGTCACTTAACCCCAATTGCTTCAGCAAAAAAAAAAAAAAATCATTAAGGAAAACTGCCCCAATATTTCAGAAACAGAGGGGGAAATACTCATTGAAAGAATCCATTGATCACATTTAGAAAAAAGATTTTCTATAAGGAAAACCCAAAGGAACATTGTTGCAAAACTCTAGAACTATAATCTCAAGGAAAAAAAATACTGCAAACTATCAGACAAAAACAATTCAAATGTTAAGGAGCAACAGTCAGGATTACTCAGAATCTGACATCTATAATAAAGGATCAGATGACCTGAAACACTATATTCCAGAAGACAAAGGACCTAGGGTTACAACCAAGAATTAACTACTCAGTGAGACTCAGCATCATTTATCAGGGAAGTGATAGATCTTCAATGAAGTTACAGACTTTCAATCATTTCGATGGAAAAAAATAAGAAATAAACAGAAAGTTTAATGTAAAATATAGTACTCAAGAAAGTTATAGAAGGACAAACAGGGGAAAATATATATATATATATATATATTTTAGTTCAAACTGTTTACATCCCTAGATGGGAAAACAATATTTGTAATTCTTAAGAACTCTATCTGTCACTGGGGCAGACAGAAGGGGGACATCACATGAATTGAGAGTGTGGTTGTGAATGGTCCCTGATGAGAAGACATTAAAGAAAAAAGACATTAAGGGGTGGAACAAAGTCTGTATTATAAAAGAGGAGAGGGAAGGTGTAAGGAGACAATGAGTTCACATGAAGAGGTGCAAAAGACCTATTACAATCAAGGGAAAGAAAAGAGGAGGATGAACATTGAAACTTGATCTTATCAGTTCTAATTTAAGAGACAATAACTAAATCATTCAGGTGGGTATAGAAATTTATCTAACCTATAGAGAAGTGGGAGAAAGAGAAAAGAAAATGGAGGGACAGGATAGAAGGGAGGGCAGAAACACTAGGGAAAAAGGTAAGAGAAGGGAGAAAGAGGAGATAGAAGATAAGGTAGTGGGTAGGATGGTTTAAAAACACTATGAAGAGAAAGAAAGGGGAGTGATGGAAGATAAAGTAGGGTGCAGTGGGCAAAAACACAAGGCAAAAGCATAATTTATTATGTTTCAGCTGAAGTAAAAAAAAGGAGGAATAGCAATTCTGATTTCAGATAAAACAAAAGTAAAAATAGATCATATTAAAAGAGATAAGGAAGGAAAGTATATCTTCATAAAGGATACGGTAAACAATGAAGTAGTAATGTTACTAAATGTGTATGCTCCAAGTGGTAGAGCAGCCAAATTCCTATGACAGGAAGAAATAGATAACAAAACTATACCAGTGGGGGACCTCAATTTTCTCCTTTTAAAAATCAGAAAACCTGATCACAAAATAAATAAGAAAGAAACTATGGAGGTTAATATTATCTTAGAAAACCTAGATATGAAAAGAATACATCTTTTTTCTCAGCAGTATACCTACACCAAATTTGACCTACACCTAATTGACATGTATTTTGGTATAAAAACCTTATAATCAAATATAGAAAGGCAGAAATAATAAATACTTCCTTTTCAAACCACAATGCAATAAAAATTTTATTTAATAAAAGAAAGACTGACTAAAAAGCAACTGCAAATAAAATAATCTAATTCTAAAAATGAGTGGGTCAAACAACAAATCACAGAAAGTATCCATAATATCATTTAAGAGAATGGCAATAATAAGACGCCATACCAAAATGGTATGCAGCCAAAGTAGTTCTTAGGGGAAATTGTGTATCTCTAAATAGTTACATGAATAAAAAAGAGAAAGAGGAGATAAATGAATTGAGCATGCAGCTAAAAGCTTAAAAAAGAACATATTAAAAGCACTTAAATAAATACAAAAGTAGAAATTTTAAAACTCAGAGGAGCGATTAACAAAATTGAAACTAGAAAAACTATTGTATTAATAAATAAAACTGAGTTGGTTTTATAAAAAAGCAGCAAAATATATAAACCTTTGTTTAATTTGATCAAAAAATGAAAAGAAAAAAAATTACCAGAATCAATAATGAAAAGTGTGAACTTACTACCAATGACAAAGAAATTAAAGCAATATTCAGGAATTATTTTACCCAACTGTACGTCAGCAAGTCTAATAATCTAACAAAATGGATGAATATTTACAAAAATATAAATTGCCCAGCTTAAGAGAAGAAGAAATAAATTATTTTAGAAAAAGAAATTGATCAAATCATTAATGGGCTCCCCAAGAAAAAAATATCCAAATTGTATATCAGGAATACTATTATCCTAATTGACCATATCAATAACAAAACCAACAGAAATCATATGAAAATTTCAGTGCTGAAAAAAACAGGCAAAACCAGGAATACGTTGTACACAATAACAGCAAGAATGTGCAATGATCAACTATGAAAGACTAGTTTCATCTCAGTGGTTCAATGATCCAAATCAAACCCAATAAACTACATAGAAATTACCATCTGCATCCAGAAAAAGAACTTTGGAAACTGAAAGTAAATCAGCAATGCTACATTCGCTTATTTTTTCTGGGGTTTTTTGTTTGTTTGTTTTTTACCTCTCCCATATTTTTCCTTTTTACTGTGATTTTTTCTCTCAGCATGATTCATAAATAATGTATATAAAACATAAATATACTAAAAAACACAAAAATGATCATGAAATAACATACTTATTCCTGATTCTATTTATTTTTTAGTAGTCAGTTTATTAATTTATCTGACATTTCTTCTTTGAAATGGATTTGATCATGTTGTCACTTCTTACTTTGAGACTTGGATTTTGGGAAATCCTTAATTTAATTCTTGCCGAGGTCAAGATCAGACAACCATATTGTTTGTTGAATCTTATTTTATCTTGGTTGTATCTCCCCTTTATCAGCCTGAATTTGACTCCTGTGTGCGATTGGTCTGTCTTAAAATTAAACTGAAAAATAAAGATGTTATTCTGGTTACAAAAAAGAAAGAAATATAACTTCTGAACCAAACTGGAAACTAGACAGAAAGCAAGCTATATATTTCAATACTACTATAATTTCTAATATATAACATAAGTGCCCCATATCCGCTAGCCAATCAACCAAATAAAATTAAAATATGATGAATTAACAGAGAAAGTGTGGAACAGTGGAACTGCAGAGTATATACAAACTGATAAAATCATGGGTGTGAACAAAATGAAATATGTATTGAATTATTTCTTGATTAGTAGTTTTATTTTTATTGAATTAGTGATGTTGTTTTAACCTTTGGTAACCATATAAAATGTCACATTTGCAAAAAAATCATTTTCCCATTTATGTACCAGTATTGGAACTTGGGGTCTTACCTTTCCATTTATTCTGCTGGAACAGATTTATTATACTGCTCTTTTGGAAAACCCCAAAAGATTTATAGGATGTCAAGTCTCTCTCTTTTTTTTCTTCAGAACTATTTTTGCTTAAATTAGATATGAACTAGGAACTGGCAGAAAAAATGGCCCCAGCAGAATAAGACTATGCATGGTATTCTGTTATACCTTCTTTAAAGACTATTTTTCATCCCTTTAGAGATTCTAGAGAATTATCCATGGAAGACTCATTACAGAAGAATATATGACTCTGATTTGCAAGATGAAATGAATCTTTATTGCCAACTGAGGTGAAAGATATTTTTAGTTTTATAGTAATCAATATTTAGGAGCAATAAAATGTTTAGCAGGATTATTAGATTTTTGCCAATGGAAAATGGTGGATTTTCTACCATTTACTTTATTGAGAGTTCCTTTACTGCACAGGAGGGAATTAGTTCCTTGTTATATATACTAATAGTTTCTCTTTAACAATGATTTCATTTAGGGACAGTTAGGTGGTGCAAGGGATAGAGCACCACCCCTGAAGTCAGGAGGACCTGAGTTCAAATTTAACTTCAGACACTTAATCCTTCCTAGCTGTGTGACCCTGGGCAAGTCACTTAACCCCAATTGTCTCAGGAAAAAAATGGTTCCTTCATTCATTTTTTTGATCCAGTTATAGCTTGATTCAGGTGAAGATCACCTATAATTCTGCATCTCAAAAGTCCTTGAGGTTTCAAATAGTTTACCATTGAAGTGAAAATTCTTCTGGGTCTTATACTCATTTTTCATTGGTTTTTAGGAACATCAGGAGAGATATTTCAGGCAAGAGTATTAATGCA
Source organism: Myrmecobius fasciatus (assembly GCA_023553655.1). NCBI lineage: Eukaryota > Metazoa > Chordata > Mammalia > Dasyuromorphia > Myrmecobiidae > Myrmecobius > Myrmecobius fasciatus. The sequence goes on from JAJPUD010006498.1 coordinate 89,337, forward strand.
TTTAGCATAGCTATGATTGTCAAATATGTGAACACTTTTATTCTCTACAGTTTGAATATAATTTCCGATAAGGAGTTTCATTTTCATCTTTATAACCCCAGTCTCTACTGAATTGAATGGCACATGGATGGTAGTTTTTATAAATTGATAATTTTTTTTCTCTCTCTATGCTTATTGTCAAGTTGTCAGCTTTCATGTTTAATTACCACCATTTAAGTTTTAGTTTATAGTTTCTAATTTGCCATTGATTGGGAAGACACATTAATAATCTTGTAAAGAAGCATCTCCTAACTAGTCTAATTCAATGTAATATGTTATTAAGCACTTACTGTATTAAAGACACTATACTAGACAGGTTAGGGGAAAAATACAACTTTTTCTTTGGTGATAATCCCTTCCTTCTTCAAAGATCTGATAGGTAAATTATCCCTTGCTCTCTTAATTTGCTTAAGGTGTCATCCTTTATGTCCATATTATGTACCTATTTTGACCTTCTTTTGTTATGGGGTTGTGAGATGTAAGTCTATGCTGAGGTTCTGACATATTATCTTCCAGTTTTCCCTACAATTTTTGTCAAATAGTGAAGTCTTATTCCAGAATCTGGAGTTTGGTAGTTTATAAAATACTAGATTACTAGAGACATTGATTATTGTGTCATGTGTATCTAACCTATTCCACTGAGCCACCACTCTATTTCTTAATCAGTACCAAATGGTTTTGATGAATGTTGCTTTATAATATAGTTTTAGGTTTGGTACTGCTAAACCACCATTCTTTGTAATTTTTTTAAATTGATTCCCTTGATATTCTTGACTTTTCTTCTTCCAGATAAATGTTATTATTTTTTCTAGTTCTATAAAATAATTTTGGCAGTTATGATTGATATGGCACTGAATAAGTAGACCAATTTAAGCAAAATTGTCATTTATTATATTAGTTCAGCCTCCCCATGAGTAATTGATATTTTTCCAATTGTTTAGGTCTCACTTTATTTGTGTGAGAAGTGTTTTGTAATTATGTTCATATAATTCTTGGGTTTGTCTCGACATGTAGACTCCCAAATGTTTTATTTTGTCTACATTAATTTTAAATGGAATTTCTCTTCCTATCTCTTGCTGATGGACTTTGTCAGTAATAAATAGAAATACTGATGATTTGTGTGAATTTATTTTATATTCTTCAACTTTGCTAAAGGTATTAATTGTTTCAAGTAGGTTTTTGGATGATTTTCTACATTTCTCTAAGCATATCATCATGTCATCAGCAAAGAGTGATAGTTTTATTTCCTCATTGACTATTCTAATTCCTTTAATTTCTTTTTCTTTTCTTATTGCTAAAGCCAATGTTTCTAGTACAATGTTGTGTAATAGTAGTGATAAAGGGAATTTCACTCCTGATCTTATTGGGGATGCATCCAGCTTTTCTCTGTTAGAAATAATGCTTACTGTAGGTTTTAGATAGATACTGCTTGTTATTATTAAGGAAACTTCCTCTATCCCTCTACTCTCTAGAGTTTTAAATAGGAATGGGTGCTGTATTTTGTCAAAAGCTTTTTCTATATGTATTGAGATTATCATATGTTTCTATTGATTTTGTTATTGATGTGGTCGATTATGGCACTGATATTGAGCCAGCCCTGCATTCCTTGTATAATTCCCACTTGGTCATTGTGTATTATCTTGCTAATAAGTTGCTATAGTCTCTTCACTAATATTTTATTTAAAATTTTTGTATCAATATTAATTGGGGAGATTCATCTGTCATTTTCTTTCTCTATTTTGGTTCTTCTTTGTTTATGTATCAGTGCCATATTTGTTTCATAGAAGGAATTTGTCAGAATTCCTTTACATATTTTTCCAAATAATTTGTGTAGTATTGGAATTAATTTTTCTTTAAATGTTTGGTAGTATTCACTTGTGAATCCAACTTGCCTTGAAGAATTTTTCTTAGGGAGTTCATTAACAACTTGCTCAATTTCTTTTTCTAAAATGGCACTATTTAATAATTTGTTTCCTCTTCTGTTAACCTGGACAATTTATATTTTTGTAAATATTCATCCACTTCAGTTAGATTGTCAGACTTGAGGGGCAGAGCCAAGATGGCGAACTGCAGACATCATTCTCTGTGAGTTCCTGAGACCTTCCCTCAGACCCAGACAAATTGAGCCTCCAAATTGGTTCTGGAGTGAGGGCTCCATCAAACACTTGGAGTACAACACACTTCTATCAAAAATCTATTTTGAAAAAACTCCGGAGAAGGTCAGTTTCAGACGCGTGCTGCGATCAGACACCAGAGCACTGGGGTGGGGGGGGAAGACGGGGCTGGGACAGAGCGGAGGATTTTAGGCACCCAGGAAGCCCCTGGGAGACGCCTGGGCCACTTTGCTCTGCTTGCAGGCAGGTGCTTTGGCAGATCTGCCTTTGGTAAAGGGTGGATTGAGAGCAGCTGAAAGTGTGGTCCTAGTGTGGATCTAGCCCAACCAGCTCCGCACCAGAAGTCAACTCCGCGAACTGCCGAAGGGCAAATTGAAATGGCCACTGGTCCGGCGCTTGTTCCTCAGCTCAAAAACATGAGCAAGAAACAGAAGAGAGCTCTCACCATAGACATCTTTTACCGAGAGAAAGTAGGGCAGTCCACACATGCTGAGGTTCTGAAAACAATCCCAGAGTAAATCACAAAGGCGGACATGAGCTGGTCCCCTTTTCAAAAGGCTTACCTGGAAAATTGCATAAAGAATCTCAAAAGAGAGCTAGAAGAAAATGGGGAAATAAATTGAGATCAGTGCAAGAAGAAAATAACGCCCTGCAACAGAGATGTGAAAAACTGGAAAAAAAGACTGGCAAATTGGAAAAAGACAATAATTCACTGAAAAATAAAAATGGTTAATTGGAAAAAATCATCAGTTCACTGGAAAACAAAAATTGTGAATTGGAAAAAGACAACAATTCACTGAAAAATAAAATTGGCAAAATGGAAAAAGAATGCATTAAACCAAAAAATTCAATAGGCCAGTTACAAAAGGAGCTAAAAAAGATAATTGAAGGAAATAATACTTTAAAAATTAAAATTGAACAAATAGAAGTAAATGACTCAATAAGACTTCAAGAATCAGTCAAAAAACAAAACAAAACAAAACAAAACAAACAAAAAAACTGACTTGGAAAACAGATCTAGGAAAGACAGTCTAAGGATTATCAGACTCCCTGAAAGCCACGATGAAAAAAAGAACCTTGATGCTATCTTCCAGGAAATCATGAAAGATTGTCAGACTTGCTGCCATACAGTTGAGCAAAATAGTTCATAATTACAGTTTTAATTTCTTTATCATTGGTGGTAAGTTCACCCTTTTCATTTTTGATGATGGTAATTTGTTTTTTTTCTTTCCTTTTTCTGATCAAATTAGTTAAAAGTTTATCTATTTTGTTGTTTTTGTCATAAAACCAACTCTTCCGTTAATTAGTTCAATAGTTTTCTTAGTTTCTATTTTACTAATCTCTCCTTTGAGTTTCAGAATTTCTAATTTGGAATTTAATTGGGGGGATTTTAATTTTTTTCTAGCTTTTTTTTTAGTTGCATGCCTAATTCATTTATCTCCTCCTCTATCTTATTCATGTAGTTATTTAGAGATATAAAATTTCCTCTAAAATTGCTTTGGCTGCATCCCATAGGTTTTTGTATGTTGTCTTATTATTTTTATTCTCTTGAATGAAATTATGGATTGTTTCTTTGATTTGTTGTTTGACTCACTCGTTCTTTAGAATTAAATTATTTAATTTTCAATTGTTTTTTAATCTGTCTTTTCCCAGCCTTCACTGAATATAATTTTTATTGTATTGTGGTGTAAAAAGGAAGCATTTACTATTTCTGCCTTTATGTATTTGTTTGGGGGGTTTTTAAGTCCCAATACATGGTCAATTTTAGTGTAGGTACCATGTACATTTTAGTATCAATTGTGAAATAAGAAATAGATAAAAAAGAAAAAAAAAAACACCAGAAAGATTACAGTAAGGGAAAAATATACTTTGATCTGCATTCAAAATCCATCTCCATTAGTTCTTTATCTGGTTATGAATAGTATTTTCCTTTGTATTTGTCTTAGATCATTGTATTGCTGAGAAGAGCTATGGGAATCATAGTTGATTATCATACAATATTGCTGAAACTGTATACAAAATTTTCCTGTCATTTTACTTGCATCAGTTTGTTCAAATCTTTCCAGGTTTTTCTGAAAGCTGCCTGTTCATTTATTCTTATTGCACAATAGCATTCCATTCCATTAACATACTACAGCCTTCTTACCCATTCTCCAATTGATTGGTATCCCCTCAATTTCCAATTCTTCCCCATTATTTTGCCAAAATAAAAAAGATTTCTTTAAGTATTGCACAACTATGTCCTTTCCCTCTTTTTAAAACCACTTTGAGGGGCGGAGCCAAGATGGCGGAGTGAAAAGGTGACTTTCTGCCTCTCCTCCGATCTTCTCTCAAATCAACAATAAAATAAGCCTCTGAACTGATCTTCAAGTCAACGAACTCAGAAATATTTGGGCACGGCTCTCTGGAGAACTTCACATCAGGTTAGTCGGACTCGGACAGAGAGATAAATAGACGACAACTTCGCAGGCCGGAAGTGAGAGTGGGACTCAGCTCGGCTCATCATGGAAGAAATTCCAAACTCCAAACTCCAAATTCCAAACACCTGGAGTTTATCTGAGGCACTCAGGACACTCTGCCCTGATTGGGGACAGGTGTTCTGGCAGACTTGCCTTGTTTAAGGAGTAATTC
>JAJPUD010006498.1:104120-115108 GCA_023553655.1 Myrmecobius fasciatus
CTGTCATCTAGGGGTGGGGGGTGGGGGGAAGGAAAGGAAAAGCTTGGGAAAAAAAAGTTTTTTTGCAAAGGTCAATGTTGAAAGGTCACTCATGTTTTGCAAATAAAAAGCTTTATAAAAAAAATAAAATAAAACTACTTTGAGATACAGATCTAGTAATGATACCACTGGATCAAAAGGGTATGCACAGTTTGATTACCTTTTAGCATAGCTTCAAGTTGCTGTCCAGAATGGTCAAATGAGTTGACAATTACATTAATAATGCATTAGTGTCTCAATTTTTGTACATCTTCTCCAACATTTATTATATTCCTTTTTTGTCAGATTTAGCAAATCTTATAGGTTTGAGATGGTATATTAGAATTGCTTTTACTTGCATTTCTCTAATAAAAAGTGATTTAAAGCACTTCTTCATATGTATATAGATGACTTTGATTTCTTCATCTGAAAACTATCCATTCATATCCTTTGAGAATTATCACTTGGGGAAAGGCTTATCTCCTCATAAATTTGACTGAATTCTCTATCTGTTTGAGAAATGAGGCCTTTAACCAAGATACTTGCTTTAAAAATTGTTTTTCACCTTTCTGCTTTCCTTCCAATCGTGGTTGCATTACTTTTGTTTATATAAAGGCTTTTTAAATTTAATATAATGAAACATATCAATTTTGCTTTTTGTAAATGTAATCTATTTTTTGCTTGATCATGAATTTTCCCTTTCCCATATATTTGACAGATAGACTTTTCCTTGCTGTTATGACTTGCTTTTGTTGTCAACCTTTGTCTAAATCATATACGCATTTTGTCCTTATTTTAGTACATGATGTGAAAAGTTGGTCTATGCTTTGTGTCCCATTGTTTTCCAATTTTCCTAGCAGTTTGCCAAATATGGAGTTCTTATCCTCAAAGTCTGGGGTCTTTGGTTAGGTTACTTTTGTCATTGTCTACTGTGTCTTGGGTACCATGTCTATTCCACTGATTTGCCACTCTGTTTCTTAGTCACTACTAGATAGCTTTGATAATTATTGCTTTATATTGCAGTTTGAGATAAGATGTTGCTAGACCACCTGCCTCTGTATTTTTTCCAATACTGTCATTATTATTATTGATCTTTTATTCTTCCAGATGAATTTTGTTGTTCTTTTTTTGTATTTTGTGCTAAATTTTTGCATCAATATTTATTAGGGAAATTGGTCTATAATTTTCTTTCTCTGTTTTAGGTCTTTCTGATTTAGATATCAGCACCATATTTGTGTTGTAAAAGAAGTTTAGTAGAGGTTTTTCTTTCCCTAATTTTCCAAATGATTTACAGAGTATGAGAATTTATTCTTCTTTAATGTTTGATATAATTTACTCATGAACCCATATGGCCCTAGAGATTTTTTTCCTAGGGAGTTCCTCAATAGTTTGTGCAATTTCTTTTCCTAACATGTTTTTTTTTAGGCATTCTATTTTATGCTCTATTAATTTTAGTGATTTTTATTTTAATAAATATTTATCAATTTGTCAGATTTGGGGCATATTATCAAGCTAAATATTTCCTAATAGTTGTTTTAATTTCTTCTTTGTTGATGGTGATTTCACTTTTCTCATTTTTGATGCTAAATATTTGTTTTTTTCTTTTTAAAAAAAACAAATTAACTAACAGTCTATTTTATTGTTTTCGCCTCATAAAACCAGCTCCTCTATTAATTTGTTCAATAATTTTTGTTTTATTTTTGCTTTCAATTTTATTAATATTACCTTTGATTTTTCTGAATTTCCAACTTGGGGATCAATTGACTATTTTTAATTTTTCTTTTTCTAGTTTTTTTTTTAAATCACATGCTTAATTCATTGACCTATTTTTCCCCGCTTTCTTGATGTAAGACCTTAGAGAATAAATTTTCCACTAAGTACTGCTTTGGCTGCATTCCACAAATTTGGGTATATGGCCTGAATGTTATCATTCTCTTTAATGAAATTACTGATTGTTTCTATGATTTTTTATTTGATCCACTTATTCTTTAGGATTAGGCTATTTCATTTCCAATAATTCTTAATCCATCTTTCAACTTCCCTTTGTTGAATGTAACTTTTATTTCACTAACATCTGAGAATACATTTTATATTTCTGCCTTTTTACATTTGATTTTGAGATTTTTATGCACTAGTACATTATCTAGTTTTTGTGTAGGTGCCATGTGCTGCTGAAGAAAGGTGTATTCCTTTCTGTTCCTATTCTGTTTTCTCCAAAGGTTTGTCATATTTATTTTTCTAATATTTTAATTTCCTCCTTAATTTCTTTCTTACTTTTTTGTTGAATTTAATCAACTTCTGAGAGGGGACAGTTGAGATCCCCCCAGTAATTTAGTTTTGCATTCTATTTCTTCCAACTCACTTAACTTATACAACTTGTTTCATTATTGCTTATTTTGTCATTATTGCTTCTCTATAGTCCCTTTTTCATTTAATTAGGTTTATTTTTGCTTTTGCTTTGTCTGAAATCAGGTTGTTCCTTCTTCTCCTTTTTTTACTTCACCTGAAGCATAATAAATTATGCTCTAAACCCTTCTGTAGGTATCTCTCTGTTTCAAGAGTGTTTCTTGTAAGCAACATATTGTGAGATTCTGTTTTTTGATCTATTCTGCTATCAGCTTCCATTTTATGTAGTAGTAGTATGTTACATGTTGAGACCAGGGGTAAGGGGCATTGTAATTCTATGTTTCCCTGTGACTACACTAAGGCACATGGAGGTCTAGAAACGGGAGGATATCTAATTAACCTAGGGCTACACTTTAGCATGTGGTGATTCCCAGGAAGTGGGGTCTGTTGGTTCTCCTAGTTTTTCCAAGGCACATGAGCCATTAAGTATTGGTATTCATTTGCTCCACCACTACCCTGGGGCTCAGGATTGAACTCATACTAATTTGCTGAAATGGGGTTTGCTGTTGGTTTGATGAAGACCTTCATATCTTCAACTCTATCCTCCCCTCCCCTATCTTACCCAAGGGAGTGGGAGCCTTCTTGCGGATCTTTTAAGTGTCTTGTCCAGATTGTTTCACCCTGTTTCCTTGCTAGTTCTGATAGTCCAGGACCTGTCTTAGAGTGCTATTTTATGTTTGTGGAAAGGTAAATATGACAGGGTTGCAGCAATTCTCTGCTTAGCCTGCCAATTGGTATTCTGGAAGTAGAATCACCATGCCCATAAACCATAGTGTCCAGGAGTAATTTTGGCAAGAATAGTGAAGTGTTTTGTTATTTTCTTCTCTAGTAGATTAAGGCAAACCAAGAGATTTGATGACTCTCCCAGGGTCTCACAGCTAGTAAATGAGGCCAAATTTGAAGTTTTACTTAGTGGATAGACACTAGGCCTGAAGTCAGAAAAAAGAGTTTAAATCCAGCCTCTGACACTTACTAGCTGTGTGACTCTGGGAAGGAATATAATCTCTTTTTATGTTTCTTCAATTATAAAATGGCATTTTATACTTCACAGGGTTATTGTGAGGATCAAATGAGATAAATTTATAAAATACTTTGAACAATGCCTGGCCCATAGTAGATGCTATATAAAGTCCTAGTCCCTTTCTTTTCCTCCCAAATGATTTTTTTAAAATGAATACAGCAAAAGATTGCTTGTAAAGCAACTATGTTGAACTAGAACTTGTCAACTACTGTAATATTAAATTGTTGTCTGCCATTTCATATTTTATAATATCTTCTCTCTGATGCTAATGGAGAATATATGCCATCTCTTAAGTATTTAAATTTAAGAGATGATAGTCCTTAATTAGAATTATATCTGTCTCTTTATATCTTCAGAATTTGATTTAACAAACTTAATCACTCTTCTTGTACTTACTTCCATACAGAATTTTAATCCATGAGATTCTTCCTGTCTTTTTCTGGCTCCTTTGAAAGATGTCCTTTAGAAATATAACATGTATGTACACTGTATGTTTTCATGTACTCTAATGAGTAAGGGATAGTTGTATAAATAGGATGATTTGGAATTCAACAAGCAATTTAAGTCCTTAACTATTTTAATAAATAACAAGCAGTTTCATCAATATAGGTATTTTCTCAAAAGATTCAGATATAATATCTTTCAATGGATTCAGAAAAAGATAGGAAGAATCTCATGGATTAAAATTCTATGTGGAAGTAAGTACAAGAGGAGTGATGAGGTTTGTTAAATCAAATTTTGGAGACATGAAAAGACAGATTTAACTCTAATGAGTAAAGGATAGTTGTACAAATAGGATGATATGGAATTCAAGAAACAATTTAGCTTTCAGAAAAAAAACAAATACAAAAGTTTGGAAGTAAAGTCACAGAACAAGGGGTGGATGGTTAATGAATAAATGAATGAAAAAAAAGCTTTTCTTAAGTATTTACTATATGATAAGCACTGCGCTAAATGCTAGGATAAAAAATTTTTTAAAAAGGCATATAATCTCTGTCCTCAAAGAATTTCTATTCATAGAGGACTGAATCCTGAAAGGTTAACTTTGGTTGACAGTTACAAGTTACTGTGGTCCTGAGACAGTAGATTGACAAAAGCAGGTTGATTATGGTTCACAGTTTCAAAACTGTTATGAGTAGAAAAGATGTGAGAAGATGGAGATATACTCAGATGTCAGAGTGAAAAGCTCTTATAAAGGTATGCAATTGGCTCTATAACAACTGTCAGAAAGGGCTGAAGCTCCAAAGACTTTGAATATACTTCTAGCAGTTACATTCTGTGATGTGAACATTATTTAGTAAGGATAAAAGACCAAATCATTTAATACTTGATAGAAGATATGTACTCTTTTTTTCTTTCTCTAAAAATCCTATAACTTTTCCCACTTTGGCTTACTGCAAGGGTACGATTATTTGTGAGCAGATAGGTTGTGGAGTAGATAAAAGTTTCAAGTCTGGAATCAGGAAGAACTGAGTTCAAATTTTGTCTCTTCATATGTGACTCTGGGAAAGTTCCAACCCTGTTTGCCTCTGTTTTCTCATCTGTAAACTGAGTAGGAAAAGGAAATATCAAGCCACTCTAGTTTATTTGCGAAGAAAACCCTAAATGGTGTCACAAGGAGTCAAATATGATTGAAATGACTTGACAACAATAAGAAAAATTATGTGCGGGTAGTATAAGAAGTATAGAGTGAGATGAAAGGCTTTAGAAAGACTTCCTATCCCCAAATTCCTTCTCTTCTCAGGTGTTGTTTATAATCCCAACACTTGTTTCCTTCAAGGTTTTATTAGCAGCACACTTGATATTGAAATAAGATATTGAGGAAAATTTATTAAAGAATAATCTTAAGGAATTATCTTGACATTTCTGGCCAGAATTGGACTCTGCTCCTCTTCAGAAAGAGTGAGCCCTGAGCACAGAAGTGGAAGAAGCTTTATACTTATTAGATTCATATAGTCCCTCCCTTAAGAGACTGGATTGGTACATTCCCTTCTGGTTTACAATCTTTCTGATATGCCCACTATCTGTTTCCTCCTAAATATGTATAAAATATCCCCCTCCCTCATCATTCATCCCATGTTCAAAAATGACAGAAAACTCCTCCTGTGGTGTGTGTTGTTTAATATTTAATTAGCCTATGAAGCAGGCATATAGTGATTTGGTTATTGACCCCCAACTACTTTGGGCTGGATCAGCTATTATCTTAAGTTTGTTGTTTTCTCGAAATTGCAAGACTCTTTCTGATTGATTGTATCCTTCTATGCTTTTCTAGCTCCCCAATTCCTTGGTTGCTCAACACTTCTATGGATCACTTAATTCTTCTGTGGTATCTTAACTTTCCTTAACTTCTCACATTTTAAAAATCTCTTGGTCAGTAGTATCCACTGTCCTACACTATCTCAAAACTTGAAACACTCTGTGGGAACCAACATTTCAGTATTTCTCATAGTTCTATCCTTAGGCCTTATCCTTACTCTATCTTTTGCCTCTCTTTCTCTCCTTTTCTATATGTCTGTCTTTCTGTCTTTGTTACTGTCTCTCTTGTGTCTGTTTTATTTTTTTCTGTCTTTGTCTCCTTCTGTCTCCAACTCTTTCTCTGTCCCTCTTTTTCTGTCTCTCTCTGTATCTCTCTGTTTGCCTCTTTCTCTGTCTCGCTGTCTCCTCTCTCTCTCTCTCTCTTTCTCTCTCTCTCTCCCTCTCTCTCTCTCTCTCTCTTTCTCTCTCTCTCTCTCTCTCTCTCTCTCTCTCTCTCTCTCTCTCTCTTTCTCTTTCTCTCTCTCTCTCTGAAATAAAACTGTGAGATCCCAAAATGCTTGGATCAGGAAGGGTCACTGAGAAGGGACATATCAAGGTCATGAAGATGCCACAATTTAGCCTCAAGTAGAGAGTAAAAACCTTCATATAATCTGAGGTCCTTGCATTTGCTAACCATTCATGGTATTTTTGTTTGTTTGTTTAATTACAGAATCCCTGAATAAGTTAGTCAGAAAATCCCTACAATTCACTAAAATAAGCCTGAAACACATAATAATAGACATTATACAGTGTGCTTATCCTTTTGAGTGATACTCCAAAACACCTAAATGTTCAGTTAAGTTAAACAAAACTTGATTCCAGTTTGGTTTTCTGTTTAGTCTACAGGTCACCTTTTGGGCAAACATTTCAAGGACATATGTCAATTATTAGGGGGATAACTACTGACTGTCAAGGGCTTTAATGAAAGAAAACACCTCTCTCTATTTACTGTGACTAATGGAATAGTAATACAAAAACAAAAGCAAATTCACTGCAATACTTCTAAAAGAAAGTTAATGGTTACAAATTGCCAATTTTCTGCCTTCTCTGTTTATTATAGTGCCTTTCAAATAGCTCCCAAAACAATGGGCTCAATTGTGTCATCATCATTTGGGCAATTTTATAGCTTTCAATAAAACTATGGGCATGAACTCATGCCAGGACTGTGAGCTCATTTAAAGTCTCTGTTGGGCTGATACTTCTTATGGAGTTGGCATCAGCACCTTACAGGACATATGCCAAAGGTGGAATGCAAGGTAATTGTTGATGGCCAATAGAGCTTAGAGGCAAAATTGTGAAGAAGCTAAAATTTTTATTTGGTCTCTACCTTTCTCATTGGACTTTGATCCAGTCTCTGTAGTCCTTTCTATATCTACTACATTCCTGCCTTCAGAGTCTTTTTCTTTCTCCTACCAAAATTCTTATTGCCTCAGTGTCAAAAAAATAAAATTTGAAAATTGATAGACTATTTTCACAGAGTGTAAATGCATTTTGGGGAGTATTTTTTTAAGCTGAACATGTTTCATTAATTCAGGGAGCTTCTGATAAGAAACCTCTTCCACAAGACAGAATAGCACCAAATCTGCAATTTACAGTCTTAGAGAGCTATCTGTTATAACTATTATCTCATAACTCTATAACTTCCTGACATTATAGGAATGAAGATCCAAGTTCAAGTTTTGGCTTTGAAATTTACTGCTTACATGATTCTAGGCTTAAACTATTAGTGATCCAAGCAACTTCATACTTTATTAACTTGAATAAATTATTTATACATACTTATATGCATATATCTATCTTTCTATGTATATTTTCCACTAAATTATAAACTTCTTGAGGGCAGAGACAATATATTTTAATCACTATATCTCCATCATTATTTTGTTCTTTAAATGATGGTCATTTTTTAATTAAACAATCATAAGGAAAAAAGTAAAGTTTGTTCAGTATGCATACAATTCATTCATTGTTTGAGGAAATTAAAGTATAATATAATGAAAAGAAAACTAGTATTAGATTAAAAGTGGAAGGCCTGGGTTTAAATCAGTCACTTGTGACTTTGTGTAAGTGATTTAACCTTATTTCTCTTTACTTTTAAATTAGGGATAATAACATTTGTACCATTTATCTTATGTAATTGTTGTTCAAATGAGTTAATATAGAGAGTTTTAAATACAAACTCTGTAGAATATAGTCTAGATCCCAGTATAGCATCACTTTGAAATAATACTAATTTTTTTATATGCCAGCTCTTAACCCAAATTTGGAGGAAAAGATTTGTCAGACTATATTTGGACTAATTATGGTATGTAAAGCATTATTTAACATAAACATAGTCTAGTTCCTACTTTTGTTTTTTCACATTTGTAAATTTTGGTTTACAACAATAAAATTCAAAACATCATTATAACTTTGATTGTATTGATGAAACTTCTGCTTTCAGCCTGGCTGACAAAACTAGGGTAGAACAAAGCACAAATTATGGAAAATTAGTCCAACCTCAATGCCACCATCAACACTAATTGCCAACCAACTGCTGGGTGGACAGGCAAGCCAATCTTGTTTTAGGTACCCCAAGGGAGAGAGAAAAGGCAGAATGTGTCAGCAAGTCAACCACTGCAAGTACCTCAAATCCCAGCTCCTCTCATACAGCCAGAGAAACAGCCCAGAATTCCACAAGAATAGCAGCTTTCTCCACATTCCAAGTTCAGCAGCTTTAATAAGAGGCATTGATGAGAATTGATATTGGTTTTCCTAGTTGTAAGACCAGCACTTTATTCACAATTAGAAAGTATAATTTCTGAGCTACTCACTTTCAATGATCTTTAAAAGACCATAAAGAATGAGAGAAATCTTTAAGACTTGAGATGAAAAAAAAGTTAAAAAAATGAATTCTAAAAAAAATAAAGGTAAGTTAATTTAAATTTGATTCCTAGTAAAATTCTGGAGTGTACTACAAGTGTCATCATTCATGAAGATTTAGAAAAAAGAAATCTTGAATGATTGCTAGGAATCAAAATGATTTCATCAAGGTCAAGTCAATCCAGATTAAGATAATTTCCATTCTTGCAAATATAACTAGAATGGGAGATGAGAGAAATTTTGCAGGATGTGCATTCTTGGAATTTAACTTTCTTTGATTTTATATCTCCAACATCTGCTGTAATTCTTTGCATATATTTTAACATATCTTAGTATTTGTTGGATTGGATCTGTTAGAAACAAATTGTATAGATTTCAGAAAAAGTATTTGACAAAATTTCTCTTACCATCCTTGGGGACTGTTCTGAGAGATTTGGGCTAGATAACAGTCTAGTTAGGTAGAGCTTGTTAAATAGTAAACATCAATTTCTCATTGCTGAAGTAGAAAGAAGCTTATTGTGATACACTCAAGATATCTGTCCTTGGTCTTCTGTTGTTTAACATTTTTATCAATAACTTAGATGAAAATTCAGATATTATTTCATCACAATATTAGATGACAATAAGTCCTATATTTGGATTAAAAAATTAATTCACTGTTCTGGGACATAGCCAGAAAGGTGAAATAGAAGAATTAGTTAAGTTCTCCCAACACTCACCTCCAAACAACTTTAAAATAATGGTTCAAATAAAATTCTGGAGTTATAAAAACAGTAAAATGTCTGAGTGAAATATTTTTCCAACCCAAGACAACCTGGGAAATCATAAGGAGAAGTCTAGTAGCACTATGCTGAGGGTAAGGGGAGATAACACAGAGCCCATATGGCAACACCAGCTGATGGTCTTGGAGGCTGCAATAGCTGTAGCAGCTTTGGGAGCTCTTAATGCTGAAACAGGAATTAATTCTGGCAACTGGTCAGAAAGAGATTATAGGGAAACTCCTGAGATATTACTGGGAACAGGCATTTGTACTATTTGACAACTCCATTTGTTATACACACAATCAGAACATAGTTACATGGCAGAAAGGAGGGCTTTTGGTCATAAAGAATCATGGGCCCAGAGGAGCAGTATCTTAGCTATAAGGCATCAGAGGCCCTTTGAAGGACCAGAGTGAAGATTAAGGGAATAGTGACCACATTTCTCTTCTGATCCAACCATTTTAGAAGCACCCAATACCTGTCTCCCCAGAATAAGCTGGAAATATCAATTCAAAAAAAGAAATCCCAAAGCTTGGAACAATACCACTACCACTCCTCAACCTGGGAATAAAACCCAATTTTAACATAAAGTTCAAAGCCAAAAAATAAACTGAAGCATTGACCAAATAACCCCCTCAAAAAAGTCTGATCATAAAAAGCTACTATGGTGACTTGGAAGATCAAGACACAAATTGTGAAAAAGACCAATGTCTAAACTAGTGTAAGAAAAATTTCAAAGAAAAATGTGAGTTAGATAAAATCCCAACAAGAATCCCTAAAAGAACTAAAAGAAATAATTTTTAAAATGAAATAAGAATAATAGAGTAAAAAATAGGAAAAGAAATGACAGACATGGAAGAAAACTATGGAAAGATAATTAACACCTCAGTTTAAAAAGGCACAAAATTACCAAACAAAATAAAATCTTTAAAAAACAGAACTAGCCAAATGGAAAAAAGAAGCTTAAAGGCTAATTAAAGGAAATAATTCCTTAAAAATTAGATTTGGGCAAGTAGAAGCTAATAACTGTATGAAACATCATGAAACAATAAAAGAAAATGAAGAGAGAGAGAATTCTGGGAAAGCCCAATTGCGCTGCTGATAATGGTCCTGAGCAAGAAGGAACCAGCACGTGCTTGTTGAGTACAGAAGTAGTTGACACAAGTCAACAGAGATACTGTTGACTTTGGGCACTCATAGGAGGGCAGAGTTCTTGGTTTCAGTTCCAGGCCAGAGGAAGACCTGCAGGCAGAGACAATCCCTAACCCCACACTCCAGGTCTAGAAGTGATTACACTAACAAGTTACTATTTATGTGTGTTTGTGTGTGTATGTATGTATGTCTCCAGAGGAGGATGCTGAAACAATAACCACAAAAGCCTCTCCTACTCCAAAGAGCAACACCAAAAAGTCACCTGCCCAAAAACAATTTGTAGAAGAACTTTAAAAAGACTTTAAAAACAAAATGAGAGATTGAAGAAATTTAAAAAAATTAGGATTAAAGAAAATTATGGAAACAAAGTCAACCAACTGGAAAAGGACATGAAAAGAATCTTGTGTGTGGGTGTGGCTGAGAAAAAGAGAGACAAAGAGAGAGAGAGAGAGAGAGAGAGAGAGAGAGAGAGA
>JAJPUD010006498.1:115118-126283 GCA_023553655.1 Myrmecobius fasciatus
AGAGAGAGAGAGAGAGAGAGAGAGAGAGAGAGAGAGAGAGAGAGAGAATTGTAATTAAGGGACTTGGCCTAGGGTCATACAGCTAGCAAGTGTTATGTAACTGAAGCTGGATTTGAACTCAGGTCATCTTGACTCCAGAGGCAGTGCCCTATTCTCTGCATCATCTGGCTGCCCCAAGTTATAGAATATTAAGGAAGAAAATGGCTCCTTAAAGATTAGAATTTGGAAGGATAAACTCTCTAAGTTTTAAGAAACTATAAATAATAATAAAGAAAGTAATGATAAAATGTGAAAAAATAGAAGAGAATGTGAAACATCTAAGAAAAGCAACCAATCTGGAGAACAGATTAAAAAAAAACAATAATTAGATTATCAGAAAGTGACCATCAAAAAAAGAATCTTGATTCAACAATACAAGAAATAATTAAAGAAAATTGTCCAGAAGTGTCAGAAAAAGAGGGGAAAGCAGAAATAAAAAAAATCCATTGATCATCATTTGAAAGAGATCCTGTGAGGAAAATCTACAGGAATATTATAGCCAAATTCCAAAGATATTTTGGAGAAGATATTAGGAGCAATTAGAATCACAAAAGACCTATCAGTGGCTGTAATAAAAGACTGCATATCTTGGAACATTACATATCATAGAGCAAAAATAGTGAAGTTGTGGCTGAACATATCATACCCAGAAAAATTAAGCATAATCCTGAATGGAAAAAAAGGATATTCAATGAATTGCCAGAATTTTTTTGTTAAAGAAAAAAAACCTGAACAATAGAAATATAAGGCAAACATCAAAGGCAATTATAAGGGACTAAATAAGGACACACTATTTCCTTTTTTATATAAAAATGAAAATTGTCTCTAAGATTGTCATTAGTAATTGGGTAGTCAGAAAAAAAGATTGGACTAGACCTGAATGATGTGATTCTAAAAAACAAAACTATGTAGTTATGAGAGGAAGAAATTGCATAGAGGAATTGGTAGAGGGAGTAGGACTACTGATTCTATAATTCTACTGTCATTAAGAATGTATTAAAGAGAGAATAATACATTCATGTGTATGTATCTAGAAAGGTATAAAACTTCTCTAAATTCACAAAGAATTAAGAGACAAAGGGAATGGGAGGGAGGGTAAGTGAGGGATTTTTAGAGGAAATCCTACTCACATCAGATCTGGAGTAAAGAAAAAACATGTACATTTAGAAGGGAATAAAAGTTTTCTAAAGTTATAAAGAAATGAGAAAGTGAGGGTGGGTATATATAGAAGGGTATATAGATTAACAGGCATAATATAAAGTGGGAAGAGCAAATATATTTTGAAGGCAATAAAAGTCTTCTAAATTGAGATAGAAACAAAAAGAGGGGAGAGGATGAGGATTCTTGGGGAGCAGGTTACATAATAGGAGGGCAAGGTAGTAAGTAGAATAAAGGAAAGAAGTCAAGAAGGATCGGAAATAAGAGATAGACAAAATCATAATAATAAATATCAAGAGTAGAATTTATTATATTAAAAAGGGTAGTAATAATGATCTCAGATAAAGTTAAAATTAAAATTGATTTAATCAAAAAAAGTAAAACGGGAAACTATACCGTATGTCAACCATATTAATTGATATTGTTTTAGACTATTTAAAATGACAGTATAAGGTTGGAATATTTCTGTGATGTAGGAAAAGATGAGTTGATGAATTTAGAAAAATATGTAAAGACTTGAAATTTATGAAATGAAGATGTTATCCACTGCCAGAGAAACAAAATAAACATAGTACAGTCTTACATAGATGTACATATGTAAATATGTATATTATTACAAGTATCTATGCTTATATATATATATATATATAAACATATCCCTGCTTACTTGTAGCGTTCTGAGGGAGGGGAAGGGGAAGAGAGGGGAGAAAGGAATAAAGTAAAAAGTACAGCAGAGAAGAGAAGAAAACCTGCAAGGAAGTAAACAAAAGCAGTACAGCTCTGAACAAAATATGCAGTATTTATTATATAGGTTTCCTTGTAATTAATTTTTTTTGTTTTAAATTTTGAATCCTCTCATATTCTGCTGTGCACATTACAATGTTTTTTTTCTTCTTTTTCTATGTTGTATTTAAGTTTAAAATAAACAAAAATTTAAAAGAAAGTCAAAAGAATGAAAAATAAAGGAAATCTCATCATAAAAACAACTTTCCTGGAAAATAAATTTAGGGGAGAGAATTTAAGAATAAATGGGCCATGATCAAAGAAAGATTCTAGACATCATATTCCAAGAAATTATTAAGAAAAATTATTCTGATATCCTAGAACCAGGGATTAAAATAAAATGGAAAAAAATTAATCAATCATCTTCTGATAGAGATTCACAAAAGAAAACTACCAGGAATATTAGAGCCAAATTCATTTCTCTCAAGTCATTGATAGTCTCTTTTTTTTTTTTTTTAGCTTCAGTAGTATCATACACTATTATTTCTGTTCTGACCTCTCTGCTCAAACTTTCTCCTCTGTTATGTCTTGGTTCTATTCCTGACCACTAAAGATATACTTTCCCAAAACTCATCTTTTGCTATTTTTTTTCTTTTTAAAGTAATCTAATCTCCTTCCATGTCTTCAATTGCCAACTCTCTGTTAATGACTCCCACATCTGCACCTCCAGATCTGATCTCTATCAATTAGTTGTCTCCAGGTATACTGGTGATCGCAAATGTTTACCTGTATGTCTCAGCAGTACTTCATATGCAACATCTCTAAAATATAGATTAAAATATATCCTCTAATTTTGCTCTTCATTCTGATTACACTATTTCTGTCCCTGGAAACTCAGGCTTCTTATAGTTATCTCTACTATAACTCTTTTCTTTTTTTCAATGCGTCTAGTTTATACAATGTCTAAGATACATTTTTTCATGCATATTAGACTCATATTAGACTTTTCCTCAAAATCCTCAGAGTACTTCCTATTGCCTTTCAAATAATTTTCAGACTCCTTTTCTTACTATACATAACTTACATCATAATAATCTTCTCCCTACACCTTGCATTCTTGATAGACTATTAACTCTCTTCCAACACATATTGTATTCTCAGAATTGTGTGCCTGTGTTTGGGCTATTACATTGAATATATTGAATTGAATATATATACATATATATATATATATACATACATACAATGGAAAACTCTTTCTGCATCTTTTTTCATTTGTGGAATTTCTATTCCATAAAATTTAAACTCCTTGATGCTAGAAAATGTTTCACTTTTGTGTTTGTTTCCCTAATTCTTAGCACACAACAGATACAATATACTTATTGAGAGATTGATGTTTGCTTAACTGACAAATTATTTCCTCAAGCATACATTCTTTGATCCTCTAATTGTTAATCAGTTTCCTTCTTATCCTTACATAAAGTGGCACTGTTAGGTATCTATCCAATTCAATTATGTCATACTACGTATCACAGCTTTTGTTGATGGTCTTTTTCTTCAGTTATTAAGTTATTACTTAGACTGGAAATGTTTTTATAGAGAATGCTAAAGCTCCCTAAATCCTAGTAGAATGTACTGCACAAGGAGATTCTTAAAAGTGTATTCTAGGATATTATCATAAATCCTCCAAACAGAATTGTAAAAATATGTGTATGTTAATCAGTAACTACAAAAGTTGTCAAAGTTAATACTGACAAGTGAAAGTGATTAAAATCAACAAACTTTAACAACAGCAACTCTACAAATCAAATCCATTCTTACATCCATAATTAGACTAAAGAAGTAAGATTCACAGGCATCCCAAGTGCCCAAAGGAATTTAAATGTACCTTATCTTTCCCCTTTCTGAATCTCCTGCTTAATCCAGGGTAGACTAGTTCATTTCTTTGTTTACATTTGGAGGAAAAATCTTGATTAGATCCTACAAAATCATGCCATCACCCACTTATTCTAGTCAAAATTTTGTGGACAATTATGTTATATCACTTACACAACTTCCAGAGCTGGTGCTGGAAAAGAACCTTATTGCTTTATTTGGCCAAAATATGTATTTGTATACATTCACGAAGTTAGTGAAATCTATATGGGAAGGAGGAAAAGGCTATTTCTCATTCAATTGCCATTATGGTTCCTGAAAGATGTTGATTAATAAAATAGGAATAGGGCTATTTCACTTAAATAAACATAATATAGGAAAGTATTTAAATGAAACATAAACTAAATAGCATGGTGTCTGATCATATTCTTTGGATACGGGGTACAATAAATGTGTGGATAGCATATACAGAAATTTACAATATGTATATTCCTTGAAATTAATATTAAACCAAGAAGATAAAAACTTCTTTTTCTGAGAAGATGCCTAAACAATTTGAGCTCAGAAGAGAATTCACTGTTGACTATTCAATAATTCACTTCCTATTTCCACTTTAATAATGAGATATGGACAAGGAGGCCCAGCAAGAGGGACTTTATAAAAGAGATCAGAGGATACAGCATACAAACAGCATGGGATGTGTCACAGGATCACAAAATCCTTTAAAATAGAAAGGGCCTGTAAGGTTATCTAACTCAACCTTTACTTAATTTAGACTTTCCTTTATAATATTTCTGACAAGGAGTAATTTAGCTTCCACCTGCAGATTGGAGAATTGTGGAATTCATTCTTTCTTAGAACATTTTATTTCATCTTTAGAGAGCTGTAATTGCTAGAAAGTTTCTCTTTACATTGAGCCTAAATTTATTTATCTGAAATTTTCATCTATTCTCTCTTGTTTGGTCCCTTGAGGTAACATTGAAATGATTTGTTGACATGATAGTCACTAAAAATATTTAAATCTTTTCTCTGTGTCTCCCCTAACTTTTCTCTAGGATAAACATCCTAATTTCTTTCAACAAGTCTCTTGCCTTGATCTGTAATTCCTCTCTCAGCTATCAGCATAAAAATTGCTCAAAAGAGAAATTGAGATTCAGATGACATATTGCTAGGGGTGAAACAGCCTGTACACAGATAAATAAAAAATATGTACCAAATAAATACAAAGTCATTTTAGTCAGCAAAGTACTAAAAGGGGAAGGAATAGTTTCTTATAAGGAGCAGTCCTAACTTAAGCCTTTTCAGAAGCCAGGACTTGAGGCAAAGGACAACAATTGAGGCACAGTAATATACTTATGAGAATGTATTAAGAGAGAATGTCATGCTCAGGAAATGGTAATAATATAGCTGGAATATATAGTATGTGAAAGAGAGGAATGTATAGTAAACTTGGAAAGGAAGGCTAATACCAGCTTGTTAAGTTTTTGAATGCCAAACAGGAGTTTTTATTTTATCCTATAGACAATATAGATCTAATGAAACTTCTTAGACTGAAGAATAACAGTCAAATCTGTGCTTCAGAAGGTTAATTGTTCTTAGGTATCTGAAGAATGGAATGGATGGGAGATAGACTAGAGGTTAGAAGATTAATTATGGTGTTACTACAATAATCCAGCTCTATTGGTTTCAAAATTCTAGAGAGGTGGTGTGCTATTTCACACATGTATAGAAAAGCATTTGCAAAAGTTAGACTGAATACTTTGGAGCCTAGGACACAGCTAAAACCCTGGAGAGATACTAGTGGACCAAGTGTAAAGTTGGAAGAAGAATAACACAAGAAAAAGCTGTTAACAAAGTATTAGAGAGTGGTTGAAATGAACTTTTTCTTTCTTTTTAAACTGGATGTTCTATATTCATCAGAATCTTGTAATGGAGAAAATGCTGAATTTGAAGCTAGAAGACTTGAGTTCAGATTTTGCCTTGACAACTTGTTGCATGTATGACTTTGGTCAAGGAACTTAACTTTTCTGAGTGTCAGTTTCCTCATCTGAAAAATGAGGGGATTGGAATCAATGACTTCTAATATCTCTTACTATAGCTCTAAATCAATGATTTTGTGATACTGTACTCCCATAATCCGATTTCTGTAGCTATCTCACTCCTAAAATGGTTCTCTCAGACTTATGTGAACTTATGCAAAGTGAAGAACCAAGAGAACATTTGTACATAGTAAGCTATATTATATGAACATCAATTGTGAATGGCTTAGCTTTTCTCAGCAGTAAAATTATCCAAGACAATGCTGACGGACATAATACCAGTAATCTTTAATTTATCTAATCTAAAGATTTTTTTTCAGTTCTTATTCTTTTTTAACCTATTTTCAGAATTTGACATAGTCTTCTCTGAACCACCAATACACCAAGACACTATAATATACTAGTTTAGAAGGGCGTAGTGTTTAAGGAGAAAGATAAATAAGTTATGTTTTATACTTATTTAGTTTAAGAGTTTACTGGATGTCTAGTTCAAAACATCTGAAAAGCAGTTGAAGACAGGAGATTAGAAGTCAGCAAAGAGGTTGAGGTATGATTGGTTTTTATACTCAAAAACATAGAATTGGTAATTAAAGCCATGGAAACTAATGAAATTATTGAAGAAATAATATAGGGAAAAAGAGAAGAGCACTCATGTAGAATTCTAACCTCAGCCCTAGAAGTGTGATATGGATGAGAATCTAGAAGGTTTTTGAGGAGCCATCAGATAGATAAGAGAAGAACCAGGAGAGAGTATGTACTTAACTCCTTCCAGGTCAATGGTTTTCTAAGTGATAGTTCTCCAAGAAACTTTGAAAGATTTGGTACTTCTTCCAAAGTGTAGCCAGCATCATTGAAAGACCCAACATACTAATCTCTTGAGCTCACAAGGCCACCTTCACTGCAGATGAATATTTCCATCTTGTGATAGATGTTAAGTCACCTAAGTTAAAGTGAAGACAAAGCAGAAGAAATAGCCAAATTTACCTATCTGAAGCCTTACTCTAGTGTGGAAGCTTCCTAGGATGGATTGAAATATGGTTGCTTTTACTGGCCACTTTTCCAAGAATTGATGTAAATAGATTTGAAATCATAGGGAGACAAGAAAAAATGCCTTCATGTCTATGAATCCATTCACAGAAGTTCTTTTTGCTTAGCAACCAATAAAGGGGTTATTTTGTCATCGCAAAACTTCATTAGCATTGAGTCACAAATGGCTACCTAGATAATGTAGCCAGGAACTTGCTTAAGTAAGGTTTTCCAAGCATTTGGCATATTTGTTAGTGCTACAATGAGACTTTTTCTATTTATAGATAATTTTAAATATTTTAATTTTATAATTTATAACATTAGCTAAGCATTGGCATTTTTTTCCTTAGGTATTTTGCCATAGCTATTTTGAAGCTTGCATGTTTAAATTAAGTTTATTGATAATCAGGAATGTAAGAGGCTATTTTAAAAATGAAATAATTCAACATAATTCAGTAACATCAATTTAACTTTAATATATTTCATGAACTACCCTTTGACCCAGCAGTGTTTCTATTGGGCCTATATCCCAAAGAGATTTTAAAGGAAGGAAAGGGTCCCACATGTGCAAAAATGTTTGTGGCAGCCCTTTTTGTAGTGGCTAGAAACTGGAAACTGAATGGATGCCCATCAATTAGAGAGTGGCTGAATAAATTATGGTATATGAATGTTATGGAATATTATTGCTCTGTAAGAAATGACCAGCAGGACGATTTCAGAGAGGCCTGGAGAGACTTGCATGAACTAATGCTGAGTGAAATGAGCAGAACCAGGAGATAATTATACATGGCAACAAGAAGACTATATGATCAATTCTGATGGACATGACTCTCTTTAACAATAACATGTTTCAAACCAGTTCCAATTGTTTAGTGATGAATAAAACCATATACACCCAGGGAGAGGCCTGTGGGATCCGAGTGTGGACCATAGCATAACATTTTCACGCTTTCTGTTGATGTTTGTTGCATTTTGTTTTCCTTCTCAGGTTTTTTTTTTCTTGTAGATCGGATTTTTCTTGTACAGCAAGATAACTGTATAAATATGCATACATATATTTGATTTGTCATAAATTTTCACATAATTAACATGTATTAGGCTATCTGACATCTAGGGAAGAGGATGGGGGGAAGGAGAGAAAAATTTGTAACAAAAAGCTTTGCAAGAGTCAATGTTGAAAAATTACCCATGCATATGTTTTGCAAATAAAAAGGTTTAAAAAAAAGAAAAAAATATATTGCATGAACTTAAAGAAAATGTACTGAGGATTGACTTTTAAATGAACAAATATTTCTACATATTAAATTAAGGTAAAGCTATCTCAATGTGCTTTTCAAAATAATATTGTTTTAGAGGAATACACCCTATTTCTCTCATTGGCTTTTCTTGGAGTTGAATGAAGATGCAATCTGTCTTATGCAATTATGGCATATAACTTTGGGAAGCAAATTATGACTTCTATTCCACAATCTACCCTGCACTTCTACAAAGCAAAATGATTATTGTGAGCTTTTAAGCTTAGAATGTCAAGATTTAAGTAAGAAAAGGCTGGCATAGTGTAAATCAGGGCTTCTAAATCTTTTTCCATTCACAATCCTTTCTCACCATAGAAATTTTTACATGGCCCCAGGTATATAGGCATAAAACATAGTCATACAACTCAAACAATTACTGATAATAAACCATAATTTCACAAACCCACATTCAGTTTCCTTAACAAATATGAGATTATAACATTTTAAGAAGTTTTTTGTTGTAAACAAGAGTAGTATGTATATGTATGTGTATACATACATACATGTATGTATATATAATTAGTGGAAATTCAAGATAAGCATGATTTTGCATTCTTCTTTAAAGCCCAGACAGCTAGGATGACACAGTCAATAGAACTGAGGTTCTGGAGGCAATGAGACCTGAGTTCAACTCCAGACTCAGACATTTTAAAGCTATATGACCCGGGGTAAGTAACCTAGCTTTTCACTGCCTCAGTTTCCTCTTCTATAAAATGTTGATAAAATATCACCTATTTCTTCATATTGTTGTAAAGATAAATGAGATTTTGTAAGATGCTTTGCAAAGCTTAAACTGCTACAAAATACAAATTACTATCATTATTGTTATTATTAATATCATCACCCCTGTATTGAATTTGCAGTTCACTAAACTTCTAGATCTTTTCTTTTTCAGTTGAATTGCCCTATAAGAATATAGATGCCTCAGATAAATGTCTTGTCTTTGTGAAGATGATTTCTTGAACCCAAATGCAAAACTTAATCTCAATTATATCAAATTTTACTGTTCTCCTACTCTTTGATCCATCTATACTAGACTGTTTGCTGTTCCCTTGTAAATGTTCCTCCTCCTGATTCCTTGTCTATAATTTTCTTCCTTCTTTTTATCTCTGAGAGACTTTGGCTTCCTCTAGTCTCAGCTCAGATGCTACCTGCATCAGAAAGGCCTTCTCTGACCCCCCAACTGCTTGTAGTCACTTATGCTTTAAGATTCTCTTTCATCTACTCAGCATATGTCTTATTTGCATCTAGTTATTTACTTTTCTCCCTGTGAGAATGTGATCACTTTGAGATACAACCACAATATTTTGCCTTTCTTTGCATCCCCATTGCTGAGCAGAGGAACATTGTCATCAACTAATATTAGCCAATTGCTTGAATTTATTAATTTTGGCTCTAGGTTCTAGCCTTCTAAGATGGCTTGACTCTATTATGTTAGATATCTCTACCAGATTAATATCATTTGTAAATCTAATAACCATGTCATGTATAACTTCATTCAAATTACTTTCTTTAAAAAAACAACTATACAAGGTCAAACACAAAACCATGATAGACTTCATCTGAGCTGATTTATTTAAATGATCATATAAAGTCAAGTCAGCTTGATTATAGAAGATTAATGGCTAGGTGGGAATTTTAAAGTGGCATTTGAGTTGAGTACAGTGCTTTTATTAAAAAGGGTCTAAGGAACAGTTTGGAATTTGTTACTTCTTACATTTCATTTGTTTCTTAAGCATAACCTGATTTAGTTTGGAAACCTCAGCAGGATGTCCTGGAGCTTCAGGGGTACAGCACAGAAAACAGGACAGGCATGTAGAAAACTTGACTTTAGAATTGTAGACAGTGCTTAGCTTATGCTCAGCCAAGGTAAGCAAGAACTTGTTTTAGTCCAACTTGTGCACAGCCTGACCCTACTTTGCTGCTTTCTGGTTTTACTACCCTGGAATTTGTGGGTCTTTTCTTTCCCTAGCTTCAAATGGGCCTATAGTTCATTTTGTGGAGAATAAGAACAAAATGAATTTGAATCTGAGTCCTTTGCACTTTTGCTAGATATTTGCTGTTTTGTTGTTTAAGTATGTGGGTTGGTGGAGAGCTATGAAGAGCATTCTTTCATCCAAACCCAGCTTCTCTTAAAACCAGCCATAATAAGGCTGTAAAAATCAATGAACATTAACATCATATTCTCCTGAGATTTCTACACTAGGCCTTTTCCTTTGGCCAACAGAGAAAGCATTGATAGGAGCTGCTGAGCTTTGACTGCCTCCCAGAGCAGAGGGAACATATCTTCCAGTTGCAAAGGCACAGATAGGCCTCTGAGAAGCCTGGGTCATGAGATTTAGAACTGGATAAAATCTTGGGGAAAATGTAATCTGAGGCTTTCAGTTTAGAGGAGAGAAAACAGGGAACCCTACAAAGTTAAATGACTGGTCCTAATTCATAATGACAGCTAGAAACAAACAAACAAACAAACAAACAAACAAAAACAAATGGGATTTGAACCCAGGTCCTCTGATTTCAATTCCAATGCTTTTCCCAAAATACCACGATGCATACTTTTTTTTAGCTCTCATTTAAGTCATCCAACACCCCTTTGAGATAGTTTATATATTATTGCCACTTTTCACAAATTAAAAAAAAAAAAACCTGACATTCAAATTTAATTACCATTGCAGGTAGAGTAAGATCTGGGATTGAATCCAGGTTCTCTGCCTGCAAATCTAGCATTCTTTACACTTTACCATTTTGCCTATTAGAAAGCAATATTTGAATTGTCTGTGTTATAACCCCCTTAATGAGACATAAGTAGATCTATTATTTTTTTCCCTATGCCCAGTCAGTAACATTTCACAATCCTCACTTGGCAAGCATCCCTTATTCTTGCAGGTGACTGTTTATAATAGTGTTGTTGGAACAATGTGGCAAGACCTACACTAATCCTTTAATTCTGAATTAAATCTTATTCACAGAACTGGTTTACATAATCCATTTATCAGATTAAGGTTTATAC
>JAJPUD010006499.1:0-49462 GCA_023553655.1 Myrmecobius fasciatus
TATCCTCTTTATTTGGGAACTAGGCAGCAAACTTTTCTTACAGTAGGCACTAAAAGATTTGTTGAATAAATCACTGGATTTGTCCTTAGATAGTTTCCAGTACTTAAGTAATTTCCTTTATGTGGAGTGTTCTTTCCACCAATAGATACTTTGCAATTCCTCTGTGCTTTATGATTCTGTTTAATTCTTGATTTGTTTTTCTATAAACTATTCGCTATGCTGAACAACTTTTCTGACTCTTTTAATATTTTATGACTACAGGTATAGCATTTGGGCTATTAGTTTATCATCTCTCATTGTTAGCCCATGAATGGCGCACCTTTTTTTCTGGTCTTACATCTTTTATATCACTTCTTGCATACAAATCATAGTTGTTAATAAACTACAGCTTATTTATATTCCACAAGAATATTTTTTATTATTCCTTTGGATCACCTACATTTGTAATTATTTGAGAGCCTAGTATTCTTGATTTATTGCCATATAGTCTCAGTAGTTGAATATTATTGTAAAAAAGATGTACTCTGATAGCATGAAATAATTTCAGATAATGGAATATGCTGCATTTTCCCAAATGTAACCTACTTTAATTTTCAATTCATTATGGACTTGGAAAATCTGTATTAATATTAATATTTGCATAAACAATTTTGGTTTAGGTAATTCTGTTTCCTTCACAAAAAGAGTGCATTTCATATAGTTTACCAAATTTTGAGATTAGTATTTAAACAACAGCAACAACAACAACAACCTGTTGAATTGTTTACATAATTCTTTTTTTTTTACCTTTTGTGTAAATAGTTGAGAATTTGATTTAGTATGTGCCAGTTCTTTTGTATAGGAAAAGTATATTTCCAAAATACTATGTAGTCAGTTCCCAATTACCTGACCATATGTTGCCCACATTGCAGATTTTCCATGCATAGTTGTGTAATTCTATTTCCAGGAAGGAGTCTGTGACTCTCCTCCCAGAATAGTGGTCCTGTGCCTCCTAACAGAGGAAATATTGCCATGAAAAGATAGCTTACTAGACGGGTTCTCTCTGATTTTCTCTCACCCTTGCCAAAGACACTTTCTGATTGGTTTGTTTATTTTAAGTGTTGGGTTTGGATTCAGAACTCTGAAATAATTTTAGAATTCTATGAACTATAGAATGTTAAATGAAAATGAATAAGAAAGCTGCTTAAAAATCCTGTCAGCATGCCACAATAAATTATCCTA
The DNA here is from genome assembly GCA_023553655.1 of Myrmecobius fasciatus. Classification (NCBI taxonomy): domain Eukaryota; kingdom Metazoa; phylum Chordata; class Mammalia; order Dasyuromorphia; family Myrmecobiidae; genus Myrmecobius; species Myrmecobius fasciatus. The sequence continues at coordinate 1,222 of JAJPUD010006499.1, forward strand.
AATCTGATTAACATATAGCACCTGCCAAGCAGCAATGGTGATTAAAAGTTCTTACTTCAAATGATTTTTGTGCTGTTGTTTCCCCATGTTCTATGGTGGGAAACCCCAATATACAAAACTAAAGAGTTAAGAAGTCAGAGCTTCACTTAACTTGTATTTGTATTAATTACCATCAGTTTTTGGATAATTGAAGTAATTTTCCTTCATTTCAGCTCCAGGGCCTGGAATGGATGGTTTCACTGTATAATAATAATTTGAATGGGATTTTAGCTGACGAAATGGGGCTAGGAAAGACCATACAGACAATTGCACTCATCACTTATCTGATGGAGCACAAAAGACTCAACGGACCCTATCTCATCATTGTTCCCCTTTCGTAAGTAAAGAATTCCACATTTACCTTTCTGTGCATTGTAGATCAGCCTGTTAATAGCTTGCCCTTGCTTTATACCTAATGGTAAAATTTAGTAAGCAATCAGATAATATATATTCTGATTTAAAATATTCTCCTCAAATCACTGAGTGATTGGCTGGTATAGGCAGAATGCAAAGATGGAATCAAATGTTTTTTCAGCAATTACTGTTCCATCCATTCAGCAGTCATCGTGTATGATATAATTTAGTACTTGTTCTTTAAATGATCAACTTAGGAGGAAAAATTTTTTAAACATTCCCTAAGTTTCTATTACTCAATGCAACAGATTATAACTATAAAGGTCCCTAGAATATGATAGATACTTAGAAAATGTCAAATTGAATTGACTTCAATCTCACTTGATCACATTTTTTAAAATGTACCATTCTAAATGTAAATATTTTACATAATTCATGTTGAAATGAATTGTAAGAAACACAGTACTTGGAGTTGTGAACTTCTGTATTTCTCTTTGTGTTATGTCTTGCTGTCCACTCTCTTTCCTCTTCTGCCTAAAGCCAAAAAATTCCAAAAAGATTCTTTTAAGAATCTATGTGTGAATTTGCATGTCATTCAATTCACATGGCTAGTATTTAAAAAAAAATCATTCATTGTTGGCGTTTTGCTCACTGATCTTATATATTTGGACTTGTGTAAAGATAAAATTTTTCTCTTTAAGTTACAGCATTATTTGAATAAGAAGCCAGCATGTATAAAAATAATATAGTGATTTTTCTCTCAGATCAATGGAATAGGATCATTTAGACCTGGTAGGAACCTTCAAGGTCATTTGATTCAATTTCCTCATTTTACAGATTAGGAACTGAGGTAAACATTGAGGGATTTGTGGGAATTTAATTGATCACACTGTTGCCATTTTATGATTCAATTCTGGAACTAGTTCAGTTTACTTTCTATTAATTATGGGTTTAGTACAATTTCTGTCTTTAGAAAAAACTTTATTCATTCATGGAATTATAAGAAAACTTTGTTTGTTGCCTTGTAACCTAGCCCTCCATGATTGGTAAACTAGATGACCCCTATCTGCTATTTAACTAAGGTTGTTCTGACCAGAAATCTGGGCAGATTCAAAGATTGATGCAATGAGTTTTCTCACAATTTTACATCTCAAGTAATCCATGTATCTTATTTGAAAATTGGCCCTATATCAGTCAGTTACTGTTTCTTTGTGTCTGATTGAATATAGACACTTTTCTGATTTCAGGGAATTGCACCTGTTCATTCTCTCCCTTTCAATCTGGAAAGCTCCTAATCTGTCCACCAATAAGAAATGAGATAACCTAATTATACATCCTATTTTGCAATCTGCTTATTGTCATTTTTTAAAGAATAAAAATTTGTTTCCTTCTGTATCTGGGGTCCAGTACCAAGCTGAGGAGACCTGGTCCCAATTTGTTAAATGCACTTGTAATTCATTGCTTAGTAAGTCATTATGCTTGGAAGTTCAAACTTCTGTTTCCTTAGTTATTTCCAATTTCACCATCACAGGAGAGACAGAGTTACTTCTCCAAAGTCACACAGGTGGTAGAGCTGAAATCTGAAACTGAAATCCTCTGACTAAAAATTCAGTCCTCATGACCTCAGCATTCTGGTTATATTTTTTAATCAATATGTTTCTCAAAAAAAGAATTTTCATATAGAACACAAGTTCCAGTCTAGTGTGATATTAGAAAATTCTTCATTTGTTTTAAGACACATTAAAAGCTCTCTCTACATGTCTCTCTCTATCTCTGTCACTGTCAGTTTCTCTTTTTTTCTCTCTTTGTGTTTCTGTTTCTGTTTCTTCTCTGTCTGTGTATCTCATAGACACACACACATACACATACTCACACACCAACTTCTTCATGGAAGCTATTTTTTTACATCACTGTATTTTTAGCTTAAAAAACTCATTTACTATCAAATTTTCCATGGTCCTTGGGAATTCAACATTTATTCTGGAAGTTCACATTCTGAAACATATTCACAAACATCCCCTTTCCTTTACATAAGATTTTTGGTGTATATTTTTCAAACAGATTTATAATGTTTCAAAAACAATGTTTAATAGTATTTATCTAAATTTCTGTCATTGCCCATATCACTAAAAATTAGAGAACTTTATAAGGTGAAGGCTACAAATAAGCAAGCATACTTTTGACTGATTCATGCAAATGCTGTGTCTTTTCTTTTTTTCTTCTATAGGACTTTATCTAACTGGACATATGAATTTGACAAATGGGCTCCTTCTGTGGTGAAAATCTCTTACAAGGTTTGAAATGCTGCTTTTGTATACAAATCTGGAAAAGTAAAAATAGACCATATTTTCTTCATTCCATATGCACATCTGTGAACTGTATTTGGTTGTTAAAGTTTTGTCATGTACATCATGTACTAAACAGTGAGAGTTAATCATCCCAAGAAGATTACTGTAATAAACCATAATTACTTTCAGATAGTGAAATGCTGAAGAAAATTGTTAATTATCATATTGCAAGGTTTCTGATGAGAGTAATACAAATGATAAATACTGCACATTCTGTGTATTGCTGAATGGTTCACTGTCGGGCTCCTGCAGTTCCAACTGTTCCTATAAAGTCAAGCAATTAACCAAGGACACTCGCCTGCCTGCTGCATACTTCCATAGAAATGGCGTTTTTCAATCCAGCAGCCCGTTCTCCACAACAAGGTCACTGTCATTTTCTTTACTCTCATTCCTTTTTTGGTCTTCATTGGGGAAAGCATTCTTCAGGGCCTGAAAGTGTCCAGATGTGTGCCATTAATCCAAGCCCTTTATGACAATATGCGTGTTCAGTCTCAGTTTTACCCTCTTAAGCAAAGATAGTGAAAAATAATGGACAAATCCTTGTTTCTTTTCAGGGCACTCCTGCTATGCGCCGATCCCTTGTTCCACAACTTCGTAGTGGAAAATTTAATGTCCTTTTAACTACTTATGAGTACATTATAAAAGATAAACACATCCTTGCTAAGGTATGGTTTTCATTTCTTTTATTTTTATCTATATTTTTTTTTGGTTGAGGCAATTGGGGTTAAGTGACTTGCCCAAGGACACACAACTAGAAAGTATTAAGTGTCTGAGGCCTCATTTGAGTTCAGGTCCTCCTGACTTCAAGGCCAGCACTCTATCCACTGCGCCATCTAGCTGACCCCTTTAATTTTTTTTTTAATGTTCAATTAAAGATCACCTCATTAAGGTTCAAACAATATAAAAAATCAAATTGACATATATTTGGATCATTATAATGTTCATGTGCTTATTTTTAAGAGTAATAGATATATTATGGCCATAGGCTTTCTTTTATGCTTACTTATTTATTCTGAGACTTATTTTATCATTGTTGTCCCTATCCTTCTGATATGGATAACTGGTTTTCTCTTCATAAAAATTTCAAATGGATTCCTTAGTGTCACTCCTTTTCTAATAGCTCTGAACCTGCTAGTGGAGGACATAATTATTTTTGTTGCCCTGAGTTATTTTCAGAAGTGCAGATTCATTGCTTTTATTTTCTTTGTCTCTTTCCAGCAAAGTTAGAGTCTTCCTATATGATTGTCTCCCTATAAACAATTATCCTGGCTACAGGTCCTATGCTTCTCCATTTTCAGATATCACCTGGTAAAAGTTGGGCTGTTACTTAGAGTTATTGATATATTTTCTTTTTATTTGAAGCTTTGGAAAATTGTTTTACCTTAAATCCAATCTTCATTTGTGTTCTGGATAGCCTTAAATTAGTATCATTTCTGCTAGCCTTTAAAGAGAACTCTATTTTTAAAACTTAGAAATATATTTTTATTTTTGATAATTAAAATTAGTTTACATTTATATAAGGACTTTATATGTATAAATTACTTTCCCTATAACTCTGTAAGGTAGGTAGGATAAGAGTTAGTATCAATCCCATTTAACAAAGAAATAAACTGAGGCTGAGAGAGGTTTTATGACTTGCCTAACAACATATATCTAGAAAACATTATTCCAAGACTGCTCAATGCACTATGCAAAATTTCTTTTATCTAAAACATAGAACAAGTGATTTGAAGTGCTATAGCTACAATTTACTTTCATGGAACAAATATCAAAATTGTCATAATTTGTAAGTAATTTTCCCATTCTTTGAAGGTTTTTTGTTTTGTTTTGTTTTGTTTTTTACTTAGAAATGTTGTTGTATTCATGATTGCTGTTCCACCTCTCCATTAAATCCTTACTCAAAAAGCTGAAATTTCCTTTGAAGGTATCATATGAGGAAACAATCAAAGAGATATATCCCTTAAGGAGATTGTTCAGTTGAACTGAGTATACTATTATTTCCCTATTATTTGTCATTGCAGAAGAATTTGGTGGATAAAAAAAAGACATTTTGGTTATTATTATGAAAATATTTTATAATGTGATTTCTTTTTTCCTAGTTTGTCTTTCATACTATATTTTCAACATTCTTTATTTCTGGTTGTAAAATATATTGCTTCCTTTATGCGACTTAAAAAATTGATTCATTGACTTTCTCAGAGGTAACAGATCAGTAGCTGACAGAAGGAAAAAATTAAAAGTCTCTTGATTCCCATTCTAGTTCTCTGTAAACTAAATTAGTCAGGAAGATAGTTTAAAATGTAAATATTATTCTGAGTGTTCTTCTAGCTACCAACTGCTTTATCTGCTATAGGGACATGTGAGATAGCTTGTGCTAGTTGCTACATAATGTTTTGACACTGGTCTTGTGGTTTGTAGAGGAGGGGAAAAGGGTTTTGTTGTTGTTTGTTTAGCATTTTTTTTTTTTTGTGCCTGGACTTCCTAGTCTTAAGTACTTCTTATTTCTTTCTTTTCCTGGATTTATTCATAATGAGGAAGTAAGAAATTTAGATTATCCAGTCTTTCATCTATATAGTGTGAGGTATTTCCCTTGCCCTGCAAGGATTTAAATCCTCTGAATGCTATTGCTGAGCATAGCTTAGAAGAAAAGTATGGGCACAGAAGATCATTCCATAAAATTCTTGCTTTCAGAATGTGATTAGCATTGTGGAATGGTTTAAGAAAAGGGGAATGGTGGTGGGGCAGAAATGGGAAGGTGGCCTGAGTATATATGTTTACAAACTCAATCCTCTATTTTGCAGATGAAACTTGATGCTTATCTCTTACGTTTGCATGTTGTAAAGGACAGAATAGTAGACTCAGGATCAGGAAAGAATCTTGGGTCAAATTATACTTAATATTTGTATTATCATGAATGTCACTTAACTTTTTTAAGTCTCAGTTTCTCTACCTGTAAAACAGGTCATGAGGATTGAATGAAAAAAAAAAGTTTGCAAAATGTTCATAAACCTTAAAGTTCTATATAAATGTCACTTTCTTGTCCTTTTTCCTCCATAATTCCCTATAAACATCCATATTCTCCTAAATTGTTTTTGCAGCCTTTTTTTTTCAAAGCCTCTGTATCTTGGTTCTTGCTTTGCTCTGATTTTTTTTTCCTCAGAGCAATGTAAAATAGCATAGCCAGCCCATCAGCCTAAGACAAGGACTTAAAACAGAGATGATGTCATCTACAAGCATATTGTTTATAAGTTATTATAGAGTAGTTGGCCTCTGAGACTTTTTGTGCTATCTACAAAATGAATTCAGTAGCTATAGGAACCTTCTCAGCTTCACCAGAGGATATTATTGTTGTTTGGAACAGACATTATAGCATAGTGGAAAGAACACCCCAGTGCTGGAGGTCCAGGTTTAGGTAGATTGCTTATAAAGGTCCTACCTTCATTCATAGGAAGTATGACGTCTATTGCAGAAGAGGAGGTTTGTATTGTTTGCCTTCTTATACCTCATTTTGGCATGATGGACAATCTACATGTTGAAAGTATTTGTTATTTTCAGAGTTTGCTCATGTTATGATTTTCCTACACTGATGTAGATCCGGTGGAAGTACATGATAGTAGATGAAGGGCACCGTATGAAGAATCACCACTGCAAGCTGACTCAGGTCCTGAACACTCACTATGTGGCACCGAGACGGATACTTTTGACTGGAACCCCCCTGCAGAACAAGCTTCCAGAACTCTGGGCCCTCCTTAACTTTCTTCTTCCTACAATTTTCAAGAGCTGTAGCACATTTGAGCAGTGGTTTAATGCCCCCTTTGCCATGACTGGAGAAAGGGTACTAGTTTAGCTTTTTATTTTTCATAGCAAATAACAAAGCATTTAGTTGAAATTAAATAGACTTTCTTACTGAGGATTTCAAAACAGAAAGATTGTAAATAACTCCCTCCCAGTTTGAAGTGGTCATAAACTAATTACAGGTAAATTGTTCCTCCAAAACCAATTTTCATAATATGTGGTCCATACTGACTATATATATTTATGCAAACATCCTCAGCAAGAAACCTTTTAGGTTTCATAAATATTTTTGACCAATAGAAATGCGAAACATGAATATGGTAGAGGAAATACAAGCAGCTGATCTTTTGAATATGTTTTTGGGTCATTTTACTACTAAAACAGGAAAAAAATCAAACAAGTCCCCTTTCAAACTATTTGTTGCCTTTCAGAAACTTGCACATACAGTATTTATGAGTTGAATGTTTTTCAGCTCATTTTCTACCAATTTCGTGTAAAACTCTTTCATTTTGACTGGCCCACCCTAAAGTTATATGCATGTATGTGTCCATTAGAATGAGTCCTCTGTATATTTGGCTAAATCTTCAAACATTTCTTTAATTTCACTAACTATTCCTACTTATATGGTCCATATTTGAGAGAAAACACACTGTTGCAAGAAGGGGGGGGGAATTCAACAACTTGTGAGAGCTGTTTTCTTAGCAGCTGATGTAGATTACCACAGCAAGACATTTCAGGGAAATTATTTGGCTTGAACTCCTCATTTCTCTCATATGTGGGGAGTTTTGCATTTTAGTCAGTAAGCTCATTAGATTGCACTTATATAAACAGTGAAACCAATGTGGTGGATAGTTTTTTAGAAGTCTTTAACTTAGAATCTTCTGACTAAAGAGCAAATAAGTGAGGCAGAGGAATAAGAACAAAAAAGTGAATGACTCTCAGAAGAGTCAGAATGAGAATAGGGGAAAGATGAAGGAAATCATTCCCACAGTAATCAGTAATACCAAAACTAACTTGACCTCCACAGTTATTTTGCCCCTTTTAGGTTCAATATCCTATTTCCTAAGTACCTTTCTATATATTTTGCTATCTTCTCTAGCCCACCTTCACTATCCTCAGAAAGGCAGTGACCTTTCTAAAGTTGATTGTTGCTTTAAAACAAGTAATATATTTCTTAAAAAAAAAACAATTTTGTTTGAAAATTAAGAAAAATAAACACACATGCCACTATAGCCAATCATGACTGAATGTCTAAAGAACGTACTTTGGCTGATGATTTGATTTTTTTTTTTTAAATACTAGCCATGTGTAGATTTAGGCTATAAATGGTAGTGTTTTTAAAAATAAATTATTGATTATGTGTTAAAAATCATAAAAAAGCTATTTTGTAGCATGATTTTTAAAAAGATTAAGTAAATTTGATATTGCACTCACTGTTATCTTTTGTAGGTGGACTTAAATGAAGAAGAAACTATATTGATTATCAGACGTCTTCATAAAGTGCTGCGACCATTTCTGCTGAGGAGATTGAAGAAGGAAGTGGAATCCCAGCTACCAGAAAAGGTATGGGGCACATTGGAGAATTTCAAAAATACCTAATTAACCTCCCTAACTTGAAATTGTGATTCTGAAACGATTTGTGCATTAAAATGCTTATAGTTTAATTACAAGTACCATTAGAAATAAGATACTAATACTTCATAGTTCTATAAAATACCAGAAAGTCTAATGTAGAGAAAAGGCTAAATTACTGAAGCTTCTAGCTACCTTTAAAAAATTTTTAAGATAGGGTGCCATTTTTACTAAAATAATCACAGAATCTTAGAATTAGAAGTGATCTGAAATACCATCAAGTCCAACCAGGACCTATACAAAAATTTCTTCTGCAAGAAACCCAATGAGTGGTCAGACAAACCTAGGAACTGGATAATTCAAACCACCATTACACAAATAGAGTTACTGAAACCATTATTTAAATGATACACCATTTTCTTTTCAAATGACTGATTTTCTAAAGCCATTTTAAGTACTTTCATAGAATGTCATCATTTTCAAAAAATCATTTGAGAGTATCTATGGTTTCCATGTATTTGTAGAACTTCAAAGGATTGTTTCACTCATAAATATAGTAGAGTTTTTAGTATTAAGTTTATTATTTAAGGTTACAGGGAACAAAATTGTATCTTGCATATTACCAGGTTCTTTTTGTATTTATTAAATATCTGATAATGATGATGGCATTGCAAATACCAAGAAGCTTACTTGTATGTGAAAAGTTGTTTGAGGTTTGTTAACCTACAAATGACAGAAACATTCTACAACCTAATTTGAGCCCTACATAATGAAAATTAAACTCCCATGAATATTTTATCTTTAGTGTAGCTGATTTTATACCACCTGAATTTTCATTACTTTTGGAGAATTTCTGTGCATTAAATAAGCACTAGATTTTTTGGTTTGATTTGAAATTTGGGTCAAATACATTCCTTAGATTAATTCCAAATTCAATACAGTTGCAGAAAATAACTTTTAAACTCCATCAGATTTTTAACTTGTCTCCTAAAAATTGATTTGCCTTCTACAGTATACTATTTACTACATGAAGTATGTTGATGTAGGTTTCTCTTTTGATGGGCCAGTTTTGAAATGTTTTATTTTGCATCATTGTATTCTTTGTATAACACCTCTCTTTTTTAGACAGATTGGCTCATCCTGTTCACTTTAAGAAAGATTTGGCATAATATTGTAAAAAATCTGCTGTTTAGCTAGATGATGAATTCTCTTTGTTAAATTTCCTACTCCTTTAAGAAGTCAGATAGTAGTGACAATGAAAATGAAAACAGTGTTCATAATTACTTTACCCCCTGAAAGCCTGAGTAATAAAGATAAAGATCTTTCTTCATGTACTTAAAAATGAAAATATTTTATTTTTCCCAAATTACATGTAAAAACAATTTTTAACATTCATCATTTTTTTTAAGTTTTGAGTCCCAAATTCTTCCCTGCTCCTTCCTTTTTCTTGAGACAATAAGCAATCTGATGTAGGCTATTCTATGTATGTATCCATGTAAAATATTTCTATATTAGTCATTTTTCCTCATCTACTCTTTAAACCCATTGTGTGAATTCATGACCAGGTTGTTGATCCTTCCCTTTGAATTGCTATGGTCTCTACAACTTAGGGTCATTATCTCAGCATTTATAAATGAGTTCAAAAGTCTACAAAAGAAAAAAAAAATAAAGAGCATCGTTTATAGGACTTTATTCTTTAGCTAGGCCAAAATGGCAATGAAGCTATTTTTTAAAAATCCTTAATGTGCCATCTCCAAAATGGGTCTGGAACAAAGAAGCATTTAACTGTGAAGTTTGTTTTGTGTGCCAAATTACATATACTTCATTATATTTTTGCCGAAATAATACAATAAAATAAAAAATAATCAACAAAAAATAGCTTACTAGCTTTTGTTTTACTAAACTTCCTAGTCTTTTTTATTGGAATCTTTTTAAGGACTTTTAGGATTAGAACTACCTGTTTTATTTTTAATCTCATAAGGAGTTAATAACATGTTTTTATAAACCTCTATAGAAAACTCAATACTTACAGGATGCCCCTCAGTATATTTAAGCTAGCTGAACTACTAATTGTTTTTGTGGCTTATTTTTTTCAGAAACTGTACCTATTATCAAAAAAAGTAACTTATTTACCTTTTTATAATATCTATGCCATAGTGATAGAATAAGACAAGTTTTTGTAATGTCTGACTACTTTTATATTCTTCTCATTTACTACTTCCTCATATTGTTCTCTCTGTTATCAACCCAAAATATGGCTCAGTCATTTTCACTAGCTTATCCCATTTTTACTTCCCCTTCTTCCTATCATGTTTTATCCATTTCAGTGCCAGGAAGATAGGGATGTAGTCTAGTTGATAAAGAGTTAGTGTCATCGTCAGAATGACTTGACTTTGTGCTGACTCTGTGACTCTGGGCAACTTACTTAAGTTCTCAGTTATTTCTAGAACTAGTATCCAACTCAAATTAAAAACAGGGGCCATTAAACAAAGGAGCTCTACATAGTAATGCTATCTATTTTCCATTGTATTTTTATTTATTTTGTTAAATATTTACCAATTACATTTTAATCTGGTTTGAATACCTTGTGGGCTGCAGGCCTAGGGCCTGATGTTTAGGTAGCTCTTAAAAATATAAATTGCAAAGAAGGTGCTGACCTGTTTTGGGAAAGCTATCTCATCTGGAAGCTTCTCCTAGCTTTTCTGTCTTCTACCCTTCTCACTCTGTACTTTCTGCCCAGCTCTGCACCTATATTTTGGCCTCCAGGATCCCCTGTACAACAGCTGCCTGCTATCATTCCAGGCTGGGTTCCAGTGTTTCCCATCTGTTCTCTATAAAATTTTTTGTTTAAAATGCTGAACAGTTCCATCTCTCCCACCATAAGTTCCTTATATTATATATAATATATGAATATTTTATTTTATTTTATTTTATTATTTTTTTTCTCTTTTTTTTATTGAAGCTTTTTATTTGTATAACATATATATGGGTAGTTCCCCAACATTGATCTTTTTTCCATTACAAATTTTACCCCCAGTCCCCTCCCCTCCCCTAGATGGCAGGAAGTCCACTACATGCTAATAATGTTGAAATGCTTGAGAAGTTATGCAAGAAAAATCCTATCTACAAGGAAAAAAAAAGAATCAGAGAAAGGCAACACAATGCAAACAAATGTCAGTAGAGATCATGAAAATGTTACGTTGTGGTCCATATTTCATTTCCCTCTCTCTGGGTGTATATGGTTTTTTTCAGTGAACAATTGGAACTGGTTTGAGACAATTCTTTGTTGCAGAGAGCCATGTCCATCAGAATTGATCATCATGTAATACTGTTGTTGCTGTGTATGATGATCTCCTGATTCTGCTCATTTCACTCAGCATCAGTTCATGCAAGTCTCTCCAGGCCTCTCTGAAATCGTCCTGCTGGTCGTTTCTTACAGAGAAATAATATTCCATAACATTCAATATATGAATATTTTAGAAGAAATTTTTAGATGTGTATGTAGAACAAAGTATATATTATAGGCAGTGTAGATCACCCTACTTTTGTTATTTGGTGAATTGCATTGTTCTTTGCAATTGATCCTTTGATAAAAAATATCGCATATGTAATTCTGAAATGGCTAACTTATCTTAAGCTGTTCAGCCACATTATTTCCTCATAAACAAAAGTAGAATCTCCTTAGTATTTTTGTGAGGGGGAAAATCATTTACACACTGTATTCATACATCCTAGTCAAAGCAGGGTAGCCCCTATTTATCATGCAAATACAACTTGGAAATAGGGCATTAGTTGTGAAGGAGGAGGGAAATCTTAATGATATTTTACAAAATTTTACTTTAGTCGAAGTTGGGTGAATTCAGTGGGGGAAAAGAAATCATCTATAATATATTCTTATAGCAAATATAAATAATTTTTTTAGTTTATCCTTTTTTGGGTGGTTAGATGATTTTAGAAATTTGAAGGGAATTTAAACATCACATAAGTATATCCCCCTACTGTACAGACAGTGAAACTCTAGAGGCCTATAGAATGGAATTCAGAGCAATCAAGTGACTGGTCCAAAGCCATACAACTCCTCATTAAATTATTAATTACCTATATTTACAGTAACAAATGTAAGATTATATTTTTCAGGTTTTAAATGCTAATGTTGTAGGCTTGGGTCTTTCCCCTCTAGATGCATATAAGATGCTCACTCCATATTTAAATAGGTAGGCTTTCAGAATAGATCAATTAATCAGCTAGATATGATCTGAACCAGGACCTTTCCACCCCTTCCCCCTCACCTCCAGTATCTCCTGACTTAGGTAGACTAGGCTTTAAATAATAATATAATCCATTGTTCAGACTGTACTCAAGAGCTTTTCATCTAGTGGGGACAAGATATAAATAAGTGAAACAATTATGTAGCAATTTCAGTCAGTTTGTATCAAAATACATTTCAATTTTATAAATGCTTATTGAGTGTCTACTGTGTACAGAGCATTTTGCTAGGGAATTGGCAAAAATTCCAAAGTTCACCTCAAGCAGATATTACTCATACAAAAATACCTAGTACTATCCAACATGTGATAGATGCATTAAAGAAAATGGGAAACCACAGATTCTGTGCTTTTAAGGAAAAACTATTTGCTGATTAAGGAAAACAGAAAAGTCTTTATTGAATTGTATGGTAGGTTTATTGGGCAAAGATCTGAAAACAGTACATTCCAATGATGGGGATCAGTGTTAGCAAAGGCACAGAAGTTGGAATGTGCCAGGCATACCCCAAATTGTTTGTAGCTTATGAGAAAAGAAAGAAATAAAGTTTGAAAGTAGGATGGCCTGAGTGTGGAAGGTCTTGAATATCAGGCTGAGGAATTTGATTTTTTTACTTTATACTCAAAAGAGAAGAATGGACAGTTCAGTTTTTAAGCAGAAGGATCCTAAGACCAGTTCCAAGGATAAAGAAGGTCAATTTTACATGAGTATGAAGAATTCATTTCAATTATAATAAAATAATTTTAAAGCCATTGTATTAAGATCTTTTTTTAACTTTTAATAAAGCTTTTTGTTTACAAAACATATGAGTAATTTTTCTACACTGACCTTTGCAAAATTTTCTGTTCCAAATTTTTCCCTCCTTCCCCCTACCTCTTTCCCTAGATGGCAAGAAGTCTAATACATGTTAAATATGTTAAAAATATATGATAAATCCAATATGTGTATACATATCTATACATTTATCTTGCTGCACAAGAAAAATCAGATCTAGAAAGAGAAAAGAGAAAAAAAACACCAACAACCTAAGAAGGAAAACAAAATGCAAGCATACATCGATAGAAAGCATGAAAATGCTGTGTTGTGGTCCACACTCAGTTCCCACAGGTCTCTCTCTGGATGTACATGACTTTTTTCATCTCTGAACAATAGGAAATGGCTTGAATCACCTCATTGCTGAAGAGAACCATGTCCATCAGAATTAATTTTCATATAGTCTTGTTGTTGCTGTGTATAATGATCTCCTGGTTCTGCTGATTTCACTCAGCATTAGTTCATGCAAGTCTCTCCAGGCCTCTCTGAAATCATCCTACTGGTTGTTTCTTACAGAACAATAATATTCCATGACATTCATATACCATAATTTATTCAGTCATTCTTCATGGATGATGGGCATCCATTCAGTTTCCAGTTTCTTGCCACTACAAAAAGGGCTGCCACAAACATTCTTGCACATGTGGGTCCCTTTCTCTCCTTTAAGATCTCTTTGGGATATAGGCCCAGTAGAAACACTGCTGGGTCAAAGGGTATGCACAGTTTGATAACTTTTTGAGCATAGTTCTAAAGTGCTCTCCAGAATGGTTGGATCCGTTCACAGTTCCACCAACAATGTATCAGTGTCCCAGTTTTCCCACATCCCCTGCAACATTAGTCATTATATTTTCCTGTCATTTTAGCCAATCTGACAGGTGTGTAGTGGTATCTCAGAGTTGTCTTAATTTGCATTTCTCTGATCAGTAGTGATTTGGAGCACCTTTTCATATGACTAGAAATAGTTTCAATTTCTTCATCTGAAAATTATCTGTTCATATCCTTTGACCATTTATCGATTGGAGAATGGCTTGAATTCTTATACACTTGAGTCAATTATATATTTTAGAAATAAGGCCTTTGTCAGAACCTTTGAATGTAAAAATATTTTCCCAATTTATTGCTTCGCTTCTAATCTTGTCTGCATTCATTTTATTTGTACAAAACCTTTTAAACTTGATGTAGTCAAAATTATCTATTTTGTGATTAATAATAATCTAGAGTGTTTTTGCTTATATAGTTCCTGACTTTCCCTTGGTAGATAGATTCCCAAATATTTTATACTATCGATAGTTATTTTGAATGGAATTTCTCTTTGTATCTCTTGCTGTTGCATTTTGTTGGTGATGTATAAAAATGCTGATGATTTATGTGGATTTATTTTGTATCCTGCAACTTTGCTAAAGTTGTGGATTAATTCTAATAGTTTTTTAGTTGATTCTCTAGGGTTCTCTAAGTAGACCATCATATCATCTGCAAAGAGTGATAATTTGGTTTCTTCATGACCTACTGTAATTCATTTAATCTCTTTTTCTTCTCTTATTGCCAAAGCTAGCCTTTCTCGTATAATATTGAATAGTAATGGTGCTAGTGGACCCTGTTTCACCTCTGATCTTATTGGGAATGGTTTCAATTTGTTACCATTACATATGATGCTAGCTGATGGTTTTAAATAGATGCTACTGACAATTTTAAGGAAAAGTCCACTTATTCCTATATTCTCTAGTGTTTTTAATAGAAATGGATGTTGGATTTTATCAAATGATTTTTCTGCATCTATTGAGATACTCATATGTTTTTTGTTAATTTGGTTATTCATATAGTCAAATATGCTAGTAGTTTTCCTAATATTGAACCAGCTCTGAATTCCTGGTATAAATTCTACTTGGTCCTGGGAATGATTTTCTGTAATCTCTGCTAATAATTTATATAAGATTTTTGCATTAATATTCATTAGGGAGATTATTCTATAATTTTCTTTCTCTATTTTTGTTCTGCCTAGTTTAGGTATCAGTACCGTGTCTGTGTCATAAAAGCAATTTGGTAGTAGTCCTTCATTCCCTATTTTTTCAAATAGTTTATATAATATTGGAGTTAATTGTTCTTTAGATGTTTGGTAGAATTCACATGTAAATCCATCTGGTCCTGGAGATTTTTTCTTAGGGAGTTGATTAATGACTTGTTCTATTTCTTTTTCTAAAATGGAGCTATTTAAGTAATTTATTTCCTCTTCTGTTCATCTGGGCAATCTATATTTTTGTAGATATGCCTCCATTTTACTTAGGTTATCAAATTAATTGGCATAAAGTTGGGCAAACTAAGTCCTAATTGTTCCTCTGATTTCTTCTTCATTGGTGGAAAGTTCTCGCTTTTCATTTTTGAGACTAACAATTTGATTTTTCTCTTTCCTTTTTCTAATCAAATTAACTAGAGGTTTATGTATTTTGTTGGTTTTTTTCATAAAAGCAACTTTTAGTTTTATTTATTTAGTTTTTTTTTTACTTTCAATTTTATTAATCTCTCCTTTTATTTTTAGGATTTCAAGTTTGGTATTTGATTGGGGGTTTTTAATTTGTTCTTTTTCTAGCTTTTTTAGTTGCAAGCCCAATGCATTGATTTTCTCTTTCTCTATTTTATGCAAATAAGCATCTAGAGATATAAAATTTCCCCTTATTACCGTTTTGGATGTATCCCACAAATTTTGGTATGTTGTCTCATTATTGTCATTCTCTTGGATGAAATTAGTAGTTGTGTCTGTAATTTGCCGTTTCACCCATTCCTTCTTTAGGATGATATTCTTTAGTTTCCAATTGCTTTTTGGTCTATTTTCTCCTGGCCATATATTGCATGTGATTTTTATTGCATCATGATATGAAAAAAAAATGCATCTACTATTTCTGCCTTCCTGCATTTGATTTTGAGGTTCTTTTATCCTACCACATAATCAATTTTTGTATAAATTCCATGAACCACTGAGAAAAAAGTGAACTCCTTTCTGTCTCCATTTAATTTCCTCCAAAGATCTATCATACCTAACTTTTCTAATATTTTGTTTATCTCCTTAACTTATTTCTTATTTATTTTGTTGCTTGGTTTATTTAGTTCTGAGAGAGCGAGGTTGAGATCCCCTACTAGTATAGTTTTGCTGCCTATTTCTTCTTGCATCTCTCTTAACTTCTCCTCTAGGAATTTGGATGCTATACCACTTGGTGCATATATGTTTAGTATTGATATTGCCTCATTATCTATGGTACCCTTTAGTAAGCTATAGTTTCCTTTTTGTCTCTTTTAATCACATTTATTTTTGCTTTTACTTGATCTGAGATCAGGATTGCTACCCCTGCTTTTTTTTTTTTTTTTTTTTTTTTTTTTGTTCACCTGGAGCATAAAAGATTTTGCTCCAGTCCTTCACCTTCACTTTGTACGTATCTCTATGCTTTAGATGTGTTTCTTGTAAACAACATATTGTTGGATTCTGGCTTTTAATCCAGTCTACTATCCATTTCTGCTTTATGGGAGAATTCATTTCATTCACATTCACAGTTAAAATAACTAATTCTGTATTTCCTGCCATCTTATTTGCCCTAGATTATGCTTTTCTCTTTCCTCTTCCCTTGTATTTTGCTTTTGATAACCATCTCCCTCAAACAGCCCTTCCCCTTTAGAGCCCCATTCTCTTTTTTACACCTTTTCCTTAATTCTTCTGTTTTGTCTTCTCTTAGTTTTTCCCTTTCTTTTCCCCCTTCCTTCCTATTTCCCTGTAAGTTTCCTTTGTGATACCAAATATGTGTCTTATTCTCTTAGAGCCAAATCTGATGACAGTAAGATTCACACAATGTTCATCACCCTCCCTTCTTTCCCCCATTATAATAGGGTTTTTTTGCTTCTCCTTGTGATATAATTTCCCTTATTTTACCTCCTTTTTCCTCTTCTTCCATTGTTATCCCTTTTCTCCCTCTAAATTATTTTTCATATTATCATAATAAAATCAACTTATATCCTCATTCTATCAGTATATCCATAACACAACTATACTTCTCAACAGTTTTTTTTTTCCTTTTTACCTTTTTATGTTTCTCTTGAGTTTTGTGTTTGGAGATCAAATTTATTGTTCAGGTTTGGTCTTTTTTTTAGAAACAGGTGAAATTCACTTATATCATTGAATGTCCATCTTCTTTCTTGAAAGATAATGCTAATTTTAGCTGGATAGCTTCTTCTTGGCTGTAATCCCAGTTTCTTTGCTTTTTGCAATATCAGATTCCAGGCCCTGTGTTCCTTTAAGGTGGAAGCTGCTACAGCTTAGATGATCCTAAGTGTGTCTCCTCAGTATTTAAATTGTTTCTTTCTGGCTGCTTGCAATATCTTTTCTTTGGTATGATAGTTCTGAAATTTAGCTACCATATTCCTTGGGGATTTAATTTTGGGGTTTCTTTCAGGAGGTAATCGATGAATTGTTCTGATGGTTATTTTACCTTCTGATTCTAAAATATCAGGGCAGTTTTCTTTTATGATTTCCTGTAAAATGATGTCTAGGTTCTTTTTTTTTCTTCATGACTTTCAAGAATTCCTCTAATCCTTAGGTTGTCTCTCCTACATCTATTTTCCAGTACAGTTGTTTTTTCTTAGGAGATATTTCATATTTTATTCCATTTTTCATTTTTTTTGTTTTTGTTTGACTGATTCTTGAAGTCTTGTTGAGTCATTCACTTCCATTTGTTACATGCTAATTTTTAGTGCCTTATTTTCTGCAGTTACTGTTTTTAACTCTGCAATTAGCCACTTAAATTTTTTTGTTCATTGCACTTTTTCCATTTTTTTGCAATGATCTCATTTCCTTTTCCCATATTTCTTCTAATTCTATTTTAAGATCCTTTATGAAATCTTCAAAGAAAGCCTTGTGACATGGGGTCCAGTTTATGTCTCTCTTTGAGGCTTTTTCTGGAGTTTCCTTACCTTTAGGGACTTCAGGTCTGCTTCTCTCTTTCTGATAAAAGCTGTGTATGGTGAGAGTTCTTTTTGGTTTTTTATTCATTTTTTTAAGGTGTGAGGTCTGTTCAAGGCAAAGGAGGGACAGGTGCTTTAATTTGCCCTGGGGCAGTTCTGTTGATTGAGTTATTTCAGGTGCTGGTCAGTTTTGCTGATTGACTGATTGCTTTAGAGTGCTATGTAATGGCAGCTAGGTCTGGTGCTCTTCAGGGGTTCAGTGGTTCACAATCTACTCCCCACAAATGCAGATCTGCCAAACTACCTGCTTAGAATCAGGACAGATTGGGCCAAGAGTCCCACAGAAGACTTCCAAGTGGGTGGAAGTCACCACGTTCCAACTCCTGCTCCAGCTCCCTGCTTCAGTCTCCCTGTGCTGGAGTCTCCCTGTGCTGCAGTCTAGGTTTGGCAGACCACCCCTCTGCCCAATTGAAACAGACCTGTTTTGAAGTTCTTCCAGAGTATCTTCTTCTAGAAATGTGTTTTACTCCAGATATTTTGGATTCTTTGACTTCAAAACCAGTCTAGAGGCTTCATCTGCTGTTGGTTTGAAGGAAGGTTAGATAGATGTTACAGAGACTTGTATCTGATCTCCACCATCTTGGCTGTATCCCTGGAAGTCCATTAACATCTTCAATGTGCAAGGTACTTCCCTTGAATGCTGCAATTGAAAAAAAAATCATGACTGACCTCCCATACCTTTTTTTGTTAATTTTACAGAAAAGGATACTATCAATTCATTGATAAAAAAATAATACAGATTATGGACTAGTGAGGGCAAAGAAGTGATTCATAAAAAATGCTTCAGGAAAGAAAATGTGAGGAGGAAGGCAAAAACCCTTTTATCAAAAGAGTTCATAGTGATTTCAGGGAAAAAGTGATACTTAGTCTGAGCTAAGTAGTAGTAGTAAGATCCCAAAAGATAGAGATGAAGAAGGAATGCATTGCAAGCCTAAGGATTGCCTAGATAAAAACAGAGAACTGTGTGTTGAGTTTGGGAGAAAGGGAGTCAAAATCCGGTTTGTCTAGAACATGGAGGTAATAAGTCAGAAAGCATTTATTAAACACTATATCAGTATATCAGACACATTTGGCTTCAAAGAAAATCCTGACCCTCCTTGTGGGAAGGTGGGAAGGAAAGGAGGAAAGTAAAGGGATAAACTAATAGAAGGATTAAAGGAAAGGTATAAAAGGGAGGAAGGCATTCTAAAGAAGGGAGGACTATTGGTGGGAGGTGGTCATCAAAAATAAAGTACTGGGGAGGGGGGAAGGGAGAGAGAGGAAAGGGAAGAGAAAATCATAACTGGGTAAATAAGATGGCAGGAAATACAGATATAGTTATTTTAACTGTGAATGTGAATGAGATGAACTCTCCCATAAAACGGAAATGGGTTGCAGACTAGAATAAAAGCCAGAATCCTACAATATGTTGTTTACAAGAAACACATCTAAAACATAGAGATACATACAGAATGAAGGTAAAGGGCTGGAGCAGAATCTTCTATGCTTCAGGTGAACAAAGAAAGGCAGGGGTAGCAATCCTTATCTTGGATCGAGTAAAAACAAAAATAGATCTAATTAAAAGAGATAAGGAAGGAAATTATATTTTACTAAAGGGTACCATAGACAATGAAGCGGTATCAATACTAAACATATATGCACCAAGGGGTATAGCATCCAAATTCCTAGAGGAGAAACTAACAGAGATGCAAGGAGAAATAGACAGTAAAACTATACTAGTGGGGGATCTCAACCTTGCTCTCTCAGAATTAGATAAATCAAATCACAAAATAAATAAGAAAGAAGTTATGTAGGTAAACAAAAGGCTAGAAAAGTTAGGTATGATAGATCTCTGGGGGAAATTGAATGGCGATAGAAGGGAGTATACTTTTTTCTCAGGGGTTCATGGAACTTACATGAAAATTGATCATGTGTTAGGGCATAAAAACCTCAAAATCAAATTCAGAAAAAGAGAAATAGTAAATGCATCCTTCTCAGATCATGATGCAATAAAACTCACATGTAATATAAGGCCAGGAGAAAATAGACCACAAGTTATTTGGAAATTAAATAATCTAATCCTGAAGAACGAATGTGTGAAAGAGCAAATTATAGACACAATTGATAATTTCATCCAGGAGAATGACAATAATGAGATAACATACCAAAATTTGTGGGACACGGCTAAAGCGGTTATAAGGGGTAAATTTATATCTCTTGATGCTTACTTGCATAAAACAGAGAAAGAGAAGATCAATAAAGTGGGCTTACAATTAAAAAAGCTAGAAAAAGACCAAAATAAAAACCCTCAATTAAATACCAAATTGGAAATTCTGAAAATAAAAGGGGAGATCAATAAAATTGAAAATAAGAAAACTATCGAATTAATAAATAAAACTAAGAGTTGGTTTTATGAAAAAACCAACAAAATAGATAAGCCTTTAGTTAATTTGATTAGAAAAGGGAAAGAGGAAAATCAAATTGTTAGTCTCAGAAATGATAAGGGAGAACTTTCCTCCAGTGAAGAGGAAATTAGAGTAATAATTAGGAGTTTCTTTGCCCAACTTTATGCCAATAAATTTGATAATGTAAATGAAATGGAGGAATATCTACAAAAATATAGATTGCCTAGGTTAACAGAAGAGGAAATAAATTATGTAAATAGCCCCATTTCGGAAAAAGAAATAGAGCAAGTTATTAATCAACTCCCTAAGAAAAAATCTCCAGGGCCAGATGGATTTACATGTGAATTTTACCAAACATTCAAAGAACAATTAATCCCAATACTATATAAACTATTTGAAAAAATAGGGAAAGAAGGTGTACTACCAAATTCCTTCTATGACACAGATATGGTGCTGATCGCTAAACCAGGTAGGGAGAAAACTGAGAAAACTATAGACCCATTTCCCTAATGAATATCGATGCAAAAATTTTAAATAAGATTTTAGCAACGAGATTACAGAAAGTTATCCCTAGGATAATACACCATGACCAAGTAGGATTTATACCAGGAATGCAGGGCTGGTTCAATATTAGGAAAACTATTAGCATAATCAATTATATTAATAACCAAATTAACAAAAACCATATGAGTATCTCAATAGATGCAGAAAAAGCCTTTGATAAAATCCAACACCCATTCATATCAAAAACACTGGAGAGTATAGGAATAAATGGGCTTTTCCTTAAAATGATTAGTGGTATCTACTTAAAACCTAAATTAATATTCAATTTCTCTTTATCTGAGACCTCTTCCTCCTGTTTCTCAGAGCAAAGGATAACCTGATCACTTTTAATTAATTAAACATTAGACATATTATTAATTTACTTTAATCATATTCTTTAATTTTCTATATGTAAATCTATTGTGGAAAAACATTTTTATTTTTTAAATCACAAAAATTGTAAAAGCATAATATGAGAAAGTTATATGAATAGAATTTATCTGTTATTTATTAGACATGATAATATATAAATAACCTTTGTACTTGTTTTGTAGTGGACTATGACTGAATTTCAACTGAAAGCAAATAAGACTTCTTTCCCTACTTCAATTGGTCATAAAATTGTATCTGGATAGGAAAAACAAAACAAAACAAAACAAAAAACTTCCTTCCTTTTATCTTTTGAAGCAAGTATGTTGTGTTTTCTCAGGTTTCAAAAATGTAGCTAATGCTACCCTGTCTAGAACTATAAGGAAATTTCTTTGTACTGTTGGTATTATGTGCAGCCACAGCTGACTTTTTAAAAATGTTTTATACGTCTAACAAAGAAAATCATGGACTAATAGCCATTCATTGATTTTCCTAAAAACCTTTTCAGTTCATATAATGTGGGGAGGAAAGGAATATTAAAAATCTATTTTATGAGTTTCTTTGTTGGAAAGCGATTGGATAATTGTAAGCCAAACTCCCTTAGATCTGGCCACCACAAGAAACCTCTGTAGACAGGTGCCCCAATTATAACCTTTTGAAGTAACTGTTATAATAAATTATTGATGTGGCTGGACTACAACAATAAGGTGACCAGTCTCTTCTATTCTTTTCCGTTTTTGACTCCTAAGATAAAAAGGAATCTTTCATGATGGCAGCAGGAACACTGGCTTTTAAAAGCAGGAAGAACCAGCAATTTTGACTCCTTAATGTTCTTAGAACACAATAATAGCTTTTTTACACTTATCTATTGTTCTCTTTTACACAGGTTGAATATGTGATCAAATGTGACATGTCAGCTCTACAAAAAATACTGTATCGCCATATGCAAGCGAAAGGAATTCTTCTCACAGATGGTTCTGAGAAAGATAAGAAGGTATGCAAGGAAGATGATAACACTTAAGACACATGGCTGTATTATTCCTAATGGGCGACAAATTGAATAATCATAATGTACTTCTTTACTAATGTTAGTTTGTATAAATTGTATTTATGGGATACCTTTTGGTGCTGTTTTGGCTGAAAGAAAATCTCTTATCTAATAAGAGAAGAATAAAAAGCAAAGCACAGAACACCAATGGAGTTACCTCATCTGTGACTATTTTCTTAGTAATAGTTAATGTGCAGAAGTGTAAAGACTTACATTCTGTCTAGGTGGCAGGATAGCATATGGAAGGGTTTAAGCCCAATTTTAGATCCTGAATAAAATTATTCTGCTTCTGTCTGTTTGAACCACTTATGAATAACCACTCTTATCACAAAGCAAGGGTTTGGCACAGACCCTGTCACTGGGATTTCATTCTTCTAGCTGAGATAATCACAAGGAATATGTTGTATTATAAGTCACAGCTTGCTCTGTGATGTAAAAACTTCATTGCCATGAGTTGTGATGATTATTTAGAAGACATTTGTGGAAAATAGTCCCTTTTATTTACTAGTGAATATCCCTTTTTGCTTTTGTTTTTCATTAGGGCAAAGGAGGGGCTAAAACACTGATGAACACTATCATGCAATTGAGAAAGATATGCAATCATCCATATATGTTTCAACACATTGAGGTAAGTTTGTTTATGCCCCCCTTTTATAGTTATAAGGATAAAAAATTGAATTAAAAATTTACATTAAGTTTTAACTAACATGTTCTGATGGACTGGAAGTCAATTTTTGGAGATATAACTTAGGTTTTTCTCTAACTCATTTTACAGATGAGGAAACTGAGACAAATGGGATTAGGTGACTTGCCTAGGCTCACACAACTAGTATGTTTGTGAGGCCATATTTGAACTCAGTTCTTCCTTACTCCAGGCCCTGCATTCTATCCATTGTGACCCTTAGAACAGGTCCCATAAACTATGTTGCAGAAAGTAGAATTAATAAATGTTTATTGAATGAGAATGTTATCATGAATTAAGATAATGTCAACTTTGCCTAACTTCTTTATGAGAATAACATTAAAATGAGAAGATAATGTATTAGTATGCTTTGAAAATGTATAATTCTTTAAGCACAAGATATAACTATCAACATTTGCCCACCTTATTCTCTCTCATTAAGATTATTTTTTCTTTCTTAGTTTCTTATTACTATGAAATAAATTTCCAATTGCACCCCCAAGGCCCATTTCTCTACTAAAAGCTATTTTTAGGAAAAAGAACAATTTCAGCCATATTCACTTTATCTGAATAAATTTCTCAAACTGCCAGTAATTTACAACAGCAGGAGATGCTGATTTCAGCAGCATGGAATAGAAAGCCACCGTTGTTGGGTTTTTTTGTTTTTTGTTTTTTGTTTTGTTTTGTTTTGTTTTTCCCTTGCCAGTGAAGAAAACAGGAAGAAAAAGGGAGAAAAAATATTTTTTAGAAATTATTTGCTCCTACAGCTGTTTTTGTTCTGTAACTACTACAGAAAGAAGAAATTCTCTGTCAACTATTTGCTCTCATTAAAGAAAAGTGAAAACTGCATTTGTGATAGCAGATCATTTGGACCTTAGAACATGTAGTAACAGAAAAATACTCTCAAGTATTCCCATAATAAATTTTTCACTTTTCCTTTGGGGAAGCTGACTAATCAGTAAGAATGCCATCCCTAGGGTACTTCTCTTTGGTGTGATGAGAAATGAGAAAAGAATGAAAGACACAATCCCCATTTTGAAGAACACATGATATTTTCAATTGCCCAATGAAGGGATCTAGACACACATAAATAATCCCTCTTGTCACATCATAAGAACACAAGCACTCTAAGCATATAGTCTTTAACTTTAGATTTCTAAGTGAAAGGAAAGCTTGATGGTTCCGGGATCACAAGATTGGAATTCAAATCCTGCCTTGGTGGTTTGATGCCTGTGTAATCTTGGGTGAATCATGTAACCTTCATCAGTCTCCTTTTCTTCTTTTGTGAAACAAGATGGTGAGATGAAGTGATGTTTGGGATTTCTCCCTGTCCTTAATCTGCAGCCCTTGGCTTGGCACAAATTTGGCAGTGCAGCTCCTAGCTAGAGTGGTTTAGAGAGAGACATGCATACATCATAATTACAGGACAAAAGACCGAGTTAAGAGATTAGAGCAGGGACTCAATTTTTTTTTTCCCTGTTCTAGAACCGAATTGAACTGAGTCAGGAGAGCCAGTTGTTAAATTTTCTGTGTGAACATTTGTTGCTTAGTCATGCATGTCCAACTTTTCTTGATTCCATTTGATGTTTTCTTGGCACAAATACAAAAATACTGGAGTATTTGCCATTTCCTTCTCCAGCTCATTTTACCGATGAGGAAACTGAACCAAACAAGGTCAAGTGACTTGCTCGGGGTCACACAGCCAATAAATCATTCTGATTCCATACTCAGAACTCTATCCACTGTACCACCTTACTTGTCCTTTTACACTTCAGAAATGTTTAACAATTCGAGCCAGGTCTTGATTTATTTTTGTTCTTGATTGTATGGACTTAATGAAATGACAGGGAAAATGTAAATAATATAGATTAAACTTTAAAGTGTTCCATATATACTTTTATTTATTTATTTTTTTTGGAGAGGCAGTTGTTAAATATTTACCAGCACAGCCCAGCCCAGCACAGACTCCTTTGGCAGACCAATGACTCCTGCAGATCTTTCTCAGAGTAAGGTTTTTAAATACATAAAACAAACTACCATGTATACAAGTTCATGGACCCCAGGTTAAGAATCCCTGGTAGAGATTGAAGTCATGCCATGTTAAGTTGTTACCTCCCAGATATTTTACCCCCTAAAAACTCATATTGGCATTGGTACATCTTCCCTATATCAATAATTATGAAGTACCAGTGCAAATTGTTTTTTGTCATAGTTGTTAAAGTAATTTAGTATTTTATTTTACTTTTTAATGTGATAAAAATATTTTAACATAACTGATTTTCTTGTAATCTTGTGTACTTTATGCATTTAAAAACATTATTTTGAAAGAGAATCCATGATACTGAAAAGGTTAAGAATCCCTGACATATTAAAAAGCCACCAGCTTGATGGTTGGATTCTCGAGTCAAATTTATAGATGAATATGATTAAGTTATATAGTTATAACAAAAAGTGGAAAGAAGTAATTTAGTATTTTAAAATTATCATCTAAGAATGAAATAACACACCCACATACACATACTTTCAATACAGATTTTTATACTGGTAGATTAAAATATTTCATTTTAAATGAAAGTTACTGGGAATTTAATATATAATTTTCTAATTATTTTTCTTCATACACAGCTTTTGTGCACCACCTAGCTAATGGACACAACAAAGTAGGACAATGTAGGCCTAGTTTTTAGGGAATAATGATTCTCCATGATTCATATGTTTTCTACTTAGGTCTTTTACTTTTACTTTACAAGCACTTTTATATATACTATCTCTTTTAATCTTCACTATATCTGCTAAAAAAAAATGACCAAGCTAAATGTGAAACTGGCCACCCTTGGGTATGGGGGAGTGAGGGTTTCATTGTATCAGGAGTTTTTCTTATGTAAGTCCAGTTTTAATACCGCCAGGGAAGAAGCTTTCACTTCTGGAAGATGGCTGATTTTTGAACTAAAGGAGAAACTGGCATAAGCAGAGTAGATAAAGAGAGAAGAGGCAAAGGTATATTGCTGCTTCCCAGTAATATCTTAGGGACATGCAGTTTGGAGCAAGCAAGAACTGTAGAGATGGAGCTCAAGTCTGTCATTTCACACATAAGGAATCTTAGACTTTAGGGCGTTGAAGGAACCAGCTCTAGATTATACAAGAAATAAATCACAGGCTGGGACATGAACTTAAAAATGCTTACCAGGCCCAGAGAAGACCTTAGTTTCATTCATACAAAGACAAGAAAATTATGCTGAAGAAAAGCTGCAAATCATATAGTTAATTACTGTTTTGTAGGTACTTGACAATTATTTATTGAATTGACTCTAAAAGTGAAATTGAAAGATCTGATAGTCAGTCTTTAAGTATTTCAAAATTACTTCTCCAATTAGTGTTTCAGAGTCTAAAATAATGATTATTCATATTTTTGTTATTGTAACTATTTTCTTTAAAAAAAATTGAGGGGCAGCTAGGTGGCATGGTGGATAGAATACCAGTCCTGAAGTCACGAGGACCTGAGTTCAAACCTGGCCTCAAACACTTAAAACTTTCTAGCTGTGTGACTCTAGGCAAGTCACTTAACTCCAATTGCCTCAGCAAAAAAAAAAAAAAAAAAATTGAACATTGATTTACTGGTCACTTTGATATACCTCCCCATGGGGAAGTTTTATATTGTCATCTGGCATCAAAGAATCAACAAACAAGCATTTAAGCACCCTCTGTATGCCTGGATCTTTCATGGGTACTAGGAATACCAAGACATAGATTCTCAAAGAAGGAACTTAATTGTTTTTTGGGGGGATAGCATGTACACATATATAAATATGTATATATATATATATATTTATAAAGTTTTGTATATGTATGTATGTATATGAGTGTGTATATATGTTATATATGTATATATACGTGCACATGTATACACACATACATGCATTTGTGTATATATATTTGTGTATGTATGTGTGTATATATATGTATGTGTGTGTGTATTCTTTTTTTTTTAACATATGATCTGAACTCAAATCCGGCCTTAGACACTATTAACTTTATGACCTTGGACAAATAAATGACAACCCCTGTTTACTTCAATTTCCTCATCTGTAAAATGGGGATAATCTCCTACCTCACCAGGTTGTCGTGAAGATCAAATGTGATAATAATTGTTAAGCATTTAGCACAGTACCTACCACATAAATTCTCTATAAAAATTAGCTGTCATCATCATCATCATTAAAATACATAAGAAATAAATGGAAAAGCTCATCATATATTTAAGAATTGCAGAAAAATAAAGTGCCCAAAGTCACACTGTAAATTGTTGTAGAATTGTGTTTAATTTGAAGACTTTTGGCTGTTCCATATAGATTAGTGCTACTTTTCCTTTATATTTTTATCATATGCTAGAATAGAATGTCAAGAAGAATTGACAAATGAATTTGTGCATAGTGATTGGTAAGCCCTGTGTTCAAAAGATAACATTTTAAATAATAGCTTTTTATTTTTTAAAATACATGCAAAGATAGCTTTCAACATTCACTCTTGCAAAACCTTGTGTTCCATATTTTTTCTTCTTCCCTCTCCACCTTTCCCCTCCCATAGACAGCAAGTAATCTAATATAGGTTAAACATGTATAATTCTTCTAAACATATTTCCACATTTATCATGCTGCACAAGAAAAATCAGATGAAAAAGGGGAAAAAATCAGAAAAAAAAAAATACAAGCAAACAACAACAACAAAAAAGGTGAAAATACTATGTTGTGATCTACATTCAGTCCCCATAGTCCTCTGGATGCAGATGGCTCACTCCATCACAAGTCTATTGGAATTGGCCTGAATCACCTTTCAAATGATTAAAATTTAAGCTAAATGCATTCATCTTTTGTTTCTGTTTAAGGAATCTTTTGCTGAGCATCTAGGCTACTCAAGTGGGGTTATCAATGGGTAAGTCTAATGATTTTATTCCTTCCACAAAACCCTGATCCAATTTTCTACTTTTTTTACATTTCCTTACACATAGTAAAAGTCCAGTCAACTTGAAAATACATATCCAAATTTTGCTAGCCTCATCCCCTGCTAATATTCTTATCTCCTGATAAAAGCTATGAAATTGTTAAATTTACATTCTCATTTACTTTGCTTGCATATCCTATTATATGCTCTGAATAAGTGGGTATTTGTAGAACTTAGATCTACCTCATTGTACCTAAATAGTACCTTTGAGTTTGGAATAAGTTGAGGCTTCAGAAGGTTCTTGCTTATAACCAGAGTGTACTGTATGCAAGAAATTAACCTGAGCACAAAAGGGGAAAAAAGTCTTTGTTCTGTATATGACAATTAATGGCTTTGTAGGTATTGCAATGATAGTGCAATCAGTTCCCTCTGATATAATTTAAAGATAAACTTTAATATTGTTGGCTACCAATGTTGGGAGAGATTGCCCCAGTCAACTCTTCATGGCTCCTCATAGCCCATGGTAATAGAAGAGGAAAATTGGTTGACAAGGAATATGAAATATCTGAATCTACTGAGTTTTTTCCAATAAACTGAAGTTTTGCATACTCTCTGAACAGAAACTTTTTATTTTATTTTATTTTATTTTATTTTATTTTTTTTTTGCTGAGGCAATTGGGGTTAAGTGACTTGCCCAGGGTCACACAGCTGTTACGTGTCTGAGACCAGATTTGAACTCAGGTCCTCCTGACTTCAGGGCTGGTGCTCTATACACTGCGCCACCTAGCTGCCCCCAAGAACAGAAACTTTTTAAATAAATATGGCAAAATAAAAAAAATATAGTCAAAAGAAAGGGGGGAAATGAGTCTCTCCTGTATGGAATGCTTTAATGTTTTTATGCCAGGCAAGAAAAGCAATGTAATGTTTGGGCCATTTTACCATCTTAAACATATGATTTTCATTGATTGGAACAAATTAGCTTTAATTAGACAAGTGTTTTGAACCTAAACACAGTAGTTGGTATACAGTAAGCAAGTGATGTTGTTCTTTGGACTGATTGACTGATGGCTGCCCACTTTTCCTGGGACAGAGCTGAGCTATACCGTGCCTCGGGGAAGTTTGAACTCTTAGACCGTATTCTGCCAAAGCTGCGGGCCACCAATCACCGAGTGCTGCTTTTCTGCCAGATGACATCCCTCATGACCATCATGGAGGACTATTTTGCTTTTCGGAATTTCCTTTACCTACGTCTTGATGGTAAGTTCACAAGAAACTAGGGTACACAGTCATGTGATCAGAAATGAAGGAATGACAGGCTCACTCTAAATGAGCCTCCTACAAAAAGGGGGAAAAATGACAAAGAAAAAAAAAAGCTGTTTTTGTTCTAGATAATATTTTTCACTTCTCTCAGATTAATGTTAGCAAAATTGAAATAATTAATACAGATGTTCATACCACTTAAAACTCAACCCAGATCACCTACAAAGAATTTAAAAGATAGTGCTTAAGGATCCTCATTAACTATTACACCACTTAGAGTGGCTTCTGCTGAGCTGATATTTCCTCCATCAGCAGTCAGCATGTTTCAAACCTGTGAATTGCCTGACCTTGACTTGGCAATACAGAATTTCATCCTTGATTTAAGACTTTCTTTTATATGCACTTTATAGATACTGTCAGGCTTGAAAATACCTCTGACATAGCAAGGGTTTTGGTGAAAAGCTGTTGGTGAATTTTTCCTTTCTCTTGCCCCCTATTCACATTTGAGGGTGGGGCCAATTTTCCCCTAACCTGAAAAAACTATCAGGAAATGAAGTGAAAACCAAAGGAAAGTGCTGAAATTATCAGTAATAACCCTTTGAAGCATAACATGTTACTTTAGGAATAAGAAAACGTCATGAGACTCTTCTGTTCTTCAGGTAGCCAGGAAAAGAGAAACCTCAACAGAAAGATATAGAAGTGACAACGTAAGAAAAAGCAGACTGATCACAGTCCCTGGCTCTATCAAAGACAAGCTAAAAAGAATAATGGGGAGCCTATCCATCCAAGAAGCATTCCCACTGGCTTTAGAGTTGATTGCCCCACATCCCTAATAGACCTATTATCATGCCCTGTTTCCTTTGTTCTACACATCCTACTCTGCAGAGCCTTTGATTTGTGCCATAGGGAGCAAATATCAGTGAGATGAGGCTGAGGGGAGCCCCACCTCCCACTGCCCAGCATGTAGGGGAGCTCAGAGGTAGAGATCTTGATCTCACTACTTGTCAGGAGAAAGACATACTTTATAGACATGAATACATCCTCCCAACAATATGGTAGCCATTATGGGTTAAATTGCCTTTTTGAACTCGTACAGCAGCCTATCCTATATTTTTAACATTGTAAGTCTATTGTTTGGCACTGAGAACATATTTTCTCATAAGAAGAAGCACATTTTTTCCTCTGGATATAAAATGATCTCTGTATTAAAGTGGAGCAAGTCTATAAGCTGGAGTTGTTGCTTCCACTGTCATGCCAGCAGCATAAAAAAAGATATCAAACTCAAGATATAAAATAAAAATTCTTGGTTATTGAAATCATAAGAGAGATTTGAAGAGATATTTCCTAAATTGTTTAATGACTATATAGGGACGATCAACGAAATAAAAAAAAGTTTACAAACAGGATATTTTGTGAATCTAAAGACTGATTTAATAATGGTATTCAATTTATGTTGTGGGGTTAGTCAGGATTTGGATTTAATGTCAGAATATGACGCAGTAAGTTACAGTTTTTATATTAAAGAATAAAATTGGTTGACAGTTTGGGCGTAGGCCTAGATTTTGATTTCATTGGTATTAGAAACTCTCAAAGAGAGAATAGTATCTGCATTGCTGTTTAGAATCCCGAGAAGTCATGTGACTGTCCAATCATAGCCACTGGGTTAGAAATATTAGGAATAGGAAAGGAAAATCAGGAAAAATACATTTCTTCAATTCCAGTGTTGTTATTGCTTTTTCTCTTTTGACTTTAATACATTTACTTAGCTACCTCTTTTATATCATGTATTTATTTTTTTATTTATTTAGCTTAGGTATTGGAATTCCATTCTGCGAAGAGAAAAAGATATATTCTTTATAAGATGAAACTTGAGATATCCTTTTTTCTTATGTCAGATTTCCTTTATTCATCCCTAGACAAAACCAATTGGAAAACAAATAAATAAATAAAGCCAGTGATTTCATATCTATTTTACATCTCCCTTAAAAAAAAAATCTGAAATCTCTGTTTTCACTATCAAATTGTTAAGTGGTTTATTTAAAAGATTTAGTTGATCAGTAAGACTGTTCAGTTTTTTCTCTATTCTTACATAAGATTTGATAATGGTTCTTTTCCCTGTACCATATGTATTTAGGATTTATGTGTGTGGTATGTGTGTAGGAAACATTTCTAGATCTGACATCAGTGTATTAAATCTGGCTTTAGAAATTAATAGCTGTATAATCCTGGTGACTTTCAGAAACATTAGTTTATTCATTTACAAAATGAAGTTATTGAAACTTGTAGTATTTACCTCACTGAGTGGTAAGTTGTTGTGATGACTAAATGAGATAGTTATATTAAGTGCTTTGTAAACTCACATTACAATGTTATTAGAAATGTCAGCCATTTTAAAAATACTAATTGCATAGTGTCTGGCACATAGTAGGTACTTAATTATTCATTTTTCCAGTGAACATTAATTATAAATATTATGTTAACTTTAATATAATTTTTATTCTTTTTGTTTTTAAGTTAGTTTCTTTCTATTTCTATTAATATTTCTATTAATGGCATAAATTCAATAAATGAAATTAGAATAACTTTGAGGAAATATGTGATCCCAAAAGGCCAATATGTTCATTTTTAAAGGCAAGATAAAAATAAAGTTCAGTTACAACCTAATACTATTTTTAGAATATTTTCATTTAATGCCTTTCATATTTTCTAGCTTTGACTTCCTTATTTCCCTTAACAGCTAACAATTATTTTCTTGCTAGGGACTCTGCATTTTAAGGAAATTCTTTCATTAAATCTGACAGCTTCTCATATTTTGTGAGGTTTCATGAGTACCCAGTAGTTCATAACACTTCATCTTTTCCCTTTCACAAACACTGTGCATGCCTAATTCTTTATCACATAATGTCAGTAACAAGTTGTTTTTGGATCCCTTCACTCTGAAAAAGGGGGCACTTGGAATGAACTCTTCTAGATAAGAAACCTGTTTTCTTGCTTTACTTGAAACAAAAGTTTTAATGTCTCTGAGGCAGCTGAAGGGATTTCTCCCTCTGGAGCTCCAGTCCAATTAAGGACTTTCTCAGGACTATGTACATTTTCTCTAGGACCTAGGATTTCCCTATACTACTGCCATTTCTTTCTTAATAACCTGGCCAAAAGTTTTACCCTTTGGTCACCTAAATTAAGGGGAATCAAAGAAAGGAGATCATGTTTCAGAAATATTATAATCTGGTTAATTTATCATGTCTAGTTTGTCTCTGGGTGGATGAGTACAGTTGTTTGTCTAATGCAGAACTTTTAAGTGAATATGCTTAATATAAAAGTATTTAAAATTAAAATAATTTTAAATATTAAATAAATAAAAAATTTGGGGAAAAAAGCTAATATAACTTTTCCTGAGGCCTTATTCAGGAATTTTTTTCCCAAAATTTCATATTTTAATTTAAGAAAAAAGAAATAAATTATTATTCTTATTATATTATGATCTTTCTTGCAAAAATGAGTGAATTTCCATAAAACAATTAAAAACAATTTAATATTTATTCTTATGGAAACTTAAGTATTGGCTATCCCCACGATCTCAATGCAGTTTCAAACTATTAGATATTTGGTATCCCAAATATAAAACTGCATTGGAACTTTTGTGACATCCTTTACATTCCTGTTCATTCCTGTTTACACTTTCTAATATTGTTCACAGATGTGGCCACTGATATTTCTTTGTAACTGGATGTGTTCTACACCAAAAAGTACAAGAACATGAAAAGAAATTTGCTTTTACTAAGCATGTTAAATCCTTTGCCACCTATATATATATAACAAGCCATTAGGTCTGGGTGACATGGTAAAAGACATCTTTTTTGAATGATACAGACGAGTTGATTATCAACTAAGATCCCAACTTATGATTCTGTGCTACCATCTGCATTTGTGAAGGGTGCCTAATCTCTGCATTATAAAGGATAGGATAAGATCTTTCCAGGTTTTACAATTAAAATTTCATTCTGGTTATATTTGTCATAAAATGTCATAAAAATCATTTTATGATGATTGGTATCAAGTAGAAAATTAGAAAGTTCCTCCTTATTTTTCAATCTTTATATTATATTGAGAGCCTATTGGCAGTTTTCTTTTCTTTTTTTTTTTTTTTTTTTTGGATTTCCCAATTTATTAAATTGTTTGTTCTTTACATATGAAACAGCTATAGTACCCATCAACTTAAGGTATTAATTCACAGATCAGAGTTTACATACATCATTTATCACTAACTATATGACTATGGACAAGTTATTTAATATGTTAGTAATGATAATAATAACAGCAGCAGCAGCATTTATATAGCACTTTAAAGTTAGTGATTCACTTATTGGCAGTTTTCTTAGAAAAATCTAGTGAGTTTCATTTTAGCCAAATGTATTCATCCCTTAATTTATCAGTTTTTCAAGTTTCTATTCTAATACACACCTTGTGAATTCTTGCCTTTTCACCCACCATAGTTTTTAATTCCTGTTTCCTGAAAATATATCATTGTCTCTAAAAATGTTTGTAGTATGTGTTTGTATGCACGCACACACAATTACTTAATATTTTAAAACCAATGCTTAGTAGATATTTAATAGTTTTTGAATGAATACTTGTATTGCAATTTTAAGATCTGCTATTGTATCTTTGGTTCTGATGATCTTTCATTCAGCTTAATGACAGTTAAATATATGCTCATTTATACAATTATATGATTATTATTATTTTATTGTTATATCTGAATAAGTTTATAGAATTTCAAAACTACTGCAAAGAATATTTTAAAATAACATCTTTCACCTTTCACCACTTCTTAAAAAGTCAACATTGACCCAAATACCTCTGAATAATGAAAACATATCCTATTTATTTCAAGCATAGTTCAAGACAATAAATACTGCCAAAGAATTTACATAACTCTTTGGAATTTATGATAAAAGGATTTGAACTGTAGCTCAATCAATCAATCAGCAAATACTTTATTAAGTGACTAAACCTCCCTAACAGTCAGAGCTATCCAGGACAAAATGTAGCATCTTGGGAGATAATGAGATGCCCTTCACTGTAGATATTCAAGCAAATACTAGACGACAGCTTATCAAATCAGCAAACATTAAGTGTCCACTGTGTGTCATACACTATGCTACTCTCTGGGGGTACAAAGAAAATATTTTTGTGTTGTTTACCACAGAGGACATTCTTGTTTACATATGTTTTGGACTAGATGGCTTCTGATTTTCCTTCTGACACTGAGATTCTGTCATTTGAAGTTAGAATATTTCTGTATAAGAAAGTATAGGTATGGTTGGGTTTGCTTTATTTTTAAACTTTGCACTATTTTAAAAACTTCATTCATTTAGAAAATCTCTCTTCCTTTTCTCTTCTTCCATTCTCCATTAGGTACCACAAAATCTGAAGATCGTGCTGCCTTGTTGAAGAAGTTCAATGAACCTGGTTCACAATTTTTCATTTTCTTATTGAGTACCAGAGCAGGAGGCCTGGGCCTGAACCTCCAGGCAGCCGATACTGTTGTCATCTTTGATAGTGATTGGAATCCTCATCAGGTGTGCACATCTTGATTTATTTCAATGCTTCAGCAACCATGATGAGAGCAGATCTGAGAAAGAGCAGTCAGAGCTGCTACATGAGTCAGAGCAAGAGGAAAGATAACAGAGAAGCCAACAGATAGATGTCATCTTTGCTAGATGAAACCTTGGGGCACTAATTAATAGTGCCATAGATAATCTTTGGAGAACCAAATCAAGGATATATACAGAGATCCAGTTTTTCTTATCCTTGACATCCATTCTTTGGTATCTTATTTGCCAAAGTATGTGTTAAAAAACAAACAAAAAATTTTGCTCTGTGATTTGTTTAGAAGATTTGTCAGAGGCAAGATTTTTTTTAAGTTCAATTTTTGAAAATAGCATACTTAAATTTCATCTTGTGTTATTTCATTCAAGCAGGATTTTGGTTATCCCCTTTATTTGGAGATTGGATAGGGCAAAGAAATTATTGCTACTGTTTTTTGTTTTGTTTGTTTTGTTTTGTTTTTGCTGAGGCAATGGGGGTCAATTGACTTGCCTAGGGTCACACAGCTAGGAAGTGTTAAGTGTTTGAGGCCAGATTTGGACTCAGGTTCTCCTGATTTCAGGGCTAGTGCTCTATCCACTATATTACCTATCTGTCCCATTGTTACTACTTTCTGAATGATTAAATTTTATTTGCCTATTCTAAAATCTCTAATTTTAACTATATAGAGTCAGAAAGATTCTTTGTCATGTGGTAAAGAACTTTTTAAAAGTTTATAGTACTGTCTAAGTTTTGCTAATGTTTTTTGGAGTTTCTATCATTTTATATTTTGGTCAATTTGTTATTACTTGTACTCACCTCACTACTAAAAGTTACAGTTTCTTAACTGCTATTCTTTTAATTAGGATAGTCAATCAGTCAATAAGCATTTATTAGGGGCCAACTATGTTCAGGCAATTTCCTTAGTGCTGGCTCTAAGTGCTTGGTTACTTGTGATTCTGGGGATGAATGAATAGAGTTTATTAGATTTTACCTTTTTTAAATAAACATTTCTATCGAAAGAGTTCTGGTATGCACGATCAGATCTTTAGAGAAAACTAAAATCAATTACTCAAAACACTGTTTTACCATGGAAACAATATCAGAGAATTCTATATCCATCTATAGTATTATTAAAATTTCATGGATAGAGCTTTTTTATGAGTAAGATCCAAAAGTTAAAGAAAAAATCAAAGTAATGAAATAGAAGTTCTACACACTGTTTACTGCATGTTAGCTTTAAGTTAATAAAAATAACATACAGATGCAACAGTAAGTTGCATCAAAATAACTGTGACCAAATATTGCACTTTTAAATAGTTCACTGGTGGTTTCATCCATTACACTGGGAGACAAGTGTTACCTCTCTCTCTGGTGTAGCTCATTCACTTAGGGTATATATGGTCAACTAAATTCTTTGGTGCCTAACTGAATAGCCAGTAATCATATTTACCTAACTTCTATTTTAGGCTATGTTAAGAATTCTTTTTCATAACTTAATTAACACAGGAATGATCATGAATGGTATTTTATCTTTAAATTCAAGAGGTATTGGTTGTCAACACTTATAAAAATTAAAGCTGGTATATGAAAAATGACCAGGATTGCTTTCATTGTTTTCTTGGGGAATTAACTTATATTAGCCAATTAAACTACTAAGAAAAATTGACTAGAGAAGCCTTACTAGGAGCAGACTCATGCACAGGAAAATTTCCACCATCTTTCTTGTGATTATCTTTTCCATGACAATCCCATTTCCAACTTAGCTATTGTTGACAAGATAAATTTATATATGTTATTTTACAAGTGAGGATATTTGAAGTATATTAATTTAAACTTTTTTTAATTATGAAAAATGCACATTTCTTAGGATGTTTGCTCTAAAGGGGACTTTCAAAGGACAGCCTCTACTCTGTACCACCACCTTGAAGCAATACCAGACCTAAACCAATTCAGATTGGCATGATCATTTTATTGCTAAATTCTCAAATTGCTCATTATAATGTTTAGCAATTTTTCTCTTTAGGACCATCTTACTTAAGAATTTTTAAAGTTTTACATATTGTGATGCTAAGCCAAATCCCTCTTTGTCTTATTTTCCAGAGTAAATAAATGCTGGTCATAAAATGTGTACCTGACAAATGTTTCATGAAGGAATAAATAGTCCTGGTTCTTTCACAAAGACTAAAAGGCAATTGCAGCCAACTCTTAGTTACTCTGGGCTAATTAGTCAGTCTCCGAATTACTCACTCATCTTTGCTGCTCTTCTTTTTTGCTGCCTGCATTTTAACCTTTTCACAATTTATTAGCATCCTCTAGTGGATAATAAGAGTGGAGGGGATCCAGAAATTAGCCATGTTGTCTGTTTGTGAGGAGTTCTGCTAAAGAACTGATAATGAACTTGCCTTCTCAAGGAGTGAGAGAGGGGTGGGTGAGAGGGAAAAAACTTGGAACTCAAAAATTAAAAACAAAATGTTACAAAGATTAAGTATAACTGGGAAGTAATTCACAAAATAATTTTTAGAAGCAAAAAATTGATAATGAAAGGTAAAACTGAAGCATTTGCTAAAATGAAGGATATATATATATATATATTGCCTTTCAATTACCTTAAGTAAACTATTTAAATTTGATTGTGTACCTACTGTGAATATGTTTCAGGAAAGTCATATTTATATTCCCATCTTCAAATATTCTTATTAAAAACCATTTTTGCCTAATTTTTCACTTAAAGTCCCTAAATCAGAAACGGCACCAGCAGTATCTTTATTTTCTTTGGCAAAATTCAGAAGATTTTGTTTTTTCATAATAAGACAATTCTAGAAGGCCTGATTTTAAAACCATTCTAGTGCAGCTAGAACACCAGCCAAGGAATCGGGAGGACCTGATTTCACTGAGGCCTTCCTCACATACTTGGCACTTCCTAGCTGTGTGAAGCTGGACAAGTCACTTAACTCTGATTGTTTCCCAAAATGACTTTTCCTTTGATCAGCTCATTTGTTTGAGGAATCAAAGATAGATGACTATAAGATGGCTTATTGTTGTCTTAAACAGGATTTGCAAGCCCAAGATCGAGCTCACCGGATTGGCCAGCAAAATGAAGTCCGAGTGCTTCGACTTTGCACTGTTAACAGCGTGGAAGAAAAGATCCTTGCAGCAGCAAAATACAAATTGAATGTGGATCAGAAAGTTATCCAAGCAGGCATGTTTGATCAGAAATCTTCAAGTCATGAGAGAAGGGCTTTTCTGCAGGCCATATTGGAGCATGAAGAAGAAAATGAGGTACTAACTTTATACAAATTATTCTTATTGAAATCAAAGTGACCTTTTTTTTTCTCTGAATGATATACAAAGCAACTTCTTTATGTTTTAAATAAATTCTAGGATTGATGTTAATAAATTAAGTCAGATTAAGATAACTGCAACTTTGTGTGAAAAGACTTGAAAATTATCCACCTTGTTAGTTAAAATTTACTACTAGGTTGAGAAGAAAAGAATTTGTGGACCTGGCTGATTAACCTTCAGTTTAAATTTCACCTAATTTAGGCTGATGGAATAGTACCCATTTTATTAATTCTCATTCCTGCCTCCTGCAGGCCAGATGGAAAACTACAAAGTAGGTCAGTTTAAAATATGTTTATAATTTAAAGAGGAGAAAAAAATGTTCCCCGGGAAGAGAAGAGGGTTTGAAGGGTTTTTTTCTTCCATCATCCAGGTACCATATTATCTGTAGACCAGGTAAAGAAAGTTATACATAAAGAAAACTGTCTACCTTCTATCAAAATAAAATTCCATCCTGGTACTACACAAATCTTTTTACATGCTGCTTTGAATCGAGCATATTCCATTAGACATTTTTCTCTTCCTTGAAAAGAAAGAAGAAATTCAGTCCTCTCTGCTAACTTATCTCTGACCCAATAGGAGAATATTAATAAGAGGATTCTATATTTTAATCATTGTTAAGTAAAAGTAATAGATAGGAACTGAGTGAATCCAAAAGAACATTAACATGTAAAGTTAAAAATGCAGTATGTTTTACAATCTTTAAATTCATCTATACTAAGTAAATAATATCTGATACTTCTATTTTCATTATTTTACAGGCACTAACCTATATAATAATCTCTTAATTCAAAGACTGAATAATTCACTACATTAATAGAATCAATTAAAAGGGATCATAGAAGCTGTCCAGGCTGATCCATGGATCCTGGACAAGAATCTACTTTATAATTAATCTAAAAGTAGTCAGCTTCTTTGCCTAAAGATTCCAATGCATGAGAACCCACTACTTTCCAAGAACACCTATTTTACTTATCAGTAGCATTTTTTCTTATATCAAAATTTAGGCAGTTGATATATTTTTTCTTAGTTCATCTTATATATGGCAGCCCTAAGATATTTATCATTAGGGGCTGTTAGGTGGTGCAGTGGATACACTGCAGGGTTTGGAGACAAGAACACATCTTTTTGAGTTCAAATCTCGCCTTAGACACTTAACTTAGTTGGGTGACTAGGCAAATCACTTCATCCTTTTTGCCTCAGTTTCCTCATCTGTAAAATAAGCTGGAGAAATGGCAAACAACTCAAGTATCTTTGCCAAGAAAACTCCAATTGGGGTTACAAAGATTCTAAAACAACTGAATATCAGCAACTTTTCTTTGTTTTTTTTTTTTCATACTAAACATCTTCAACTCCTTCACATGAGCCCCAATTGACACATAGTCAAGACCTTTCACCATACTGGTTGCCTTTTTCTGAACACTTTTAAGTTCATTAGATTTTTCTTAATTGAGGTACCTGGAACTGTATTAATACAATTATTCCATATGTTGTCTGACCAAGACAGAGTATCATGCTATTCTAGCTTCTCTGAGGCTGGACACTACTGGTCTCTCTTCTCATAGCCTAAGTTATTAACCCACTGTCCTGCCCTACTGGACTCATGCTGACCTTACAATCAACTGCAACGCCAAGATGTTTTTCTGATGACTTGCTCTATAGCCATGCTTCATCTTTTTGTTACTTGTGAACTTGCTTTCTGAGCCCAAATATGAGATTTATTCCCATCAAATTAAATCTTATTCAATTAGACAAAATGCTATTGTTCAATAAGGTCACTTCTGAGTCCTAACTGTGAGTACTTAGTACTCAATAAATGTTTATTAAGCCTTTGCTCTGTGTCATTCAGATACTGAGCTAAGTACTGGAAATGTAAATTAAAAAAGAAGGAAGGAAGGAAGGAAGGAAGGAAGGAAGGAAGGAAGGAAGGAAGGAAGGAAGGAAGGAAGGAAGGAAGGAAGGCAGGAAGGAAGGAAGGAAGTAAGGAAGGAAGGAAGGAAGGAAGGAAGGAAGGAAGGAAGGAAGGAAGGAAGGAAGGAAGGAAGGAAGGAAGGAAGGAAGGAAGGAAGGAGGGAAGGAGAGAGGGACAGATGGAAAGAGGGAAGGACATATCAAAGAGAAGTTGAATGAGGAGTGCCATAGGGTACATGGTCCATAGAATCATGTCGTATTTGGCAATGAAAATGGGAAATGATTGAAGGGCTGAAATATTCTGAGTGCTCTATAAAATGAGGCTTTGGGAGGTTTTTGTGTTCTACCTTCCAACCTTTTTTTGTTTTTTTGTTTTGTTTTGTATTGTTAGCAGAAAAGCAACTGAGTTAAGTGCTTTCTCATCCATACTTATATCAAATGTCACTTCCTAATTGGCCAGTTTTGTTCTGTCCCTTTCTATCTGAACCATTCTTAATGGCTTGAAAGAAAAATGAGGAGGTGCATTGGATAGAGGACTAGGCATGGAGTCACAAACACTTAAATTCAAGTCCAGCCTCAGACACCGTATTGCCTCTGAGCAAGTCACTTAGCCACTCTGCTTCAGTTTTCTCTTCACTAAAATGGAAATCATAATAGCTGCTACGTTCCAGGGTTGTTATGAAAATAAATTTATTTGTTAAGTACTTTACAATAATCTTAAAGTTCCATATAAATCCAAGCTATTATTAAAACAAAGATGAATTGAGCAACTTTGCCTTCTTTCCATGATTAGCATTCCTGTCCACTTCCTCCCTTTTTTTCCCTCTTCCTATTTTCCTCAGCACATTAAAAAAACAAACAAACAAACAAACAAACAAAAAAAACTTTCTCTTTAGCTTTCTTTTTTAGCCTCAGCTCATGTGATATTCTTAAAAAGACCATGCTTTACTTCTGGGCAGCTACATGACACAATGGGTAGAGCAAACACTCACCTTTATTGCATGTTTCTTGCATGTCTTTATTTATTTATTTATTTTGCTGAGGCAATTGGGGTTAAGTGACTTGCCCAGGGTCACACAGCTAAGAAGTGTGAAGTCTTAAGTGTCTGAGGCTAGATTTGAACTCAGGTCCTTCTGACTTCAGGGTTGGTGCTCTATCCACTGCACCACCTAGCTGCCCCCCTTGTATATCTTTAAAATATAAGTTGGCTAGTGAGTCATATATCTCTTGTTATCTTCAGAATTTTATTTTTGAGAACTTCCCTCCTTTTCTGGGCTGATAGTCAAATTTTAGTTTCTAACATCCTACCCATTCTCAAAGCTTTTTGAAATTTGTCCTCCTTAATCTAAAATGCACATTATAATTTCTCAAACCTTCCCTCTCCTTCTCGGTCACAAATTTCAAGATAGCCATTGCTTTCACCTATCTTACTATTTTTACCCCACAAATCAACTCTGATTCAGAACAGAATTTCCCTTTGTGGATTTCTT
Source organism: Myrmecobius fasciatus (assembly GCA_023553655.1). Classification (NCBI taxonomy): domain Eukaryota; kingdom Metazoa; phylum Chordata; class Mammalia; order Dasyuromorphia; family Myrmecobiidae; genus Myrmecobius; species Myrmecobius fasciatus. The sequence continues at coordinate 42,963 of JAJPUD010006499.1, forward strand.
CACCTTATGAAAGATAAAATTATCATTAAGGCAAGTCAAGAAGTTATTAATTGTGCTGCTTTGGGTGGAGATTGTTCCCGGTAGTGCAGTGGCTTCCAAAATGGGTCCTGGGAGTTACTGTCCCAAGTGGATACAATCCAACTGGAGAGTAGGTAGAAAGACAACATGTTGTCCACACTATGGTAGCCAAACATGGGGACTCTCTTCAGTACAAGCTATGGGCAAAGCATTGTTCTGAGGAGCATAACAATCTGTTTCATTCTAGAAATATAAATCATAATATACCATACCATACTTGCATGAACTGATGCTGAGTGAAATCAGCAGAACCAGGAGAACATTATACACAGCAACAAGACTATACGATGATCAATTTTGATGGACATGGTTCTCTTCAACAATGATGTGATTCAAACCAGTTGTTCTGCGACGAGGATAGTCATATACATCCAGAGAGAGGCCTGTGGGAACTGAGAGTGAACCACAACACAGCATTTTAACGCTTTCTGTGAATATTTCCATGCATTTTGTTTTCCTTCTTAGGTTGTTTTTTCCTTCTTCTCTTTCTAGATCTGATGTTTCTTGTGCAGTAAGATAACTGTATAGATATGTATACATGTACTGTATTTCTCATATAATTTATCCTATCTAGCATGTATTAGATTACCTGTCATCTAGGGGTGTGGGTGGGGAGAAGGAAAGGAAAAGCTTGGGGAAAAAAAGGTTTTTTTGCAAAGGTCAATGTTACATATTTACCAAAATCATGAATATTCCATATTAAAAGAAATGTTAGATTATACTATTTTTCTTTAGATGTACATGTATCATATATGTATTTGTATGTCTATGCAAGTACGTTTGTACATTCACATATATATATATATAAATACAGCTGTAACTAGAAATTTAGTTGTAGTTATATAGATGCATAGATAAGAGACTGACTGAAATCTTTTCAATATTTGCTTATGCTCTGAAGTGGAAGATACAGTTTTCCATTATGCACCTTAACCTATTTTCACTTTATGGCTTGGTATAAGGCAACACAGATTGAGCATACTTTGAGTGTGGGTTACTCATTACATAGTAGCCTTTTATTTTTCCAAAGGTCTCAGTGCAGTTTAAATTGATTAAATCTCAAAACCGTGGTAAGGTTTTGGCATTCCCTACATTTGGGAAGGGGCTTTGCCAAAGATCCTGTACAATGAATATGCTTATTTAATTGTAAATAATAAGCATATGTTGTAGTATTATATAATTAAAATTTTAAATTAAATCATATTTTAAATGTACTTGTAATAGCAGAAAGAGTACTCACTATGGAGTCAGAGAACTTGATTTCATATCCCACATCATTTGCTTATAACCAGTGAGACACTGAGCAATTCATTTCCCTTTGGGGGCCCTACTTTTTACTTCTATAAAAGAAGGCAGTTGGACAAGACAGTCTCTAATGCCCCTTGCAGCTGTGAGTCATATAAATCATGAAGTCCTATATGGCCTTAACCTCTAATCTAGATTATAAATTCTGAAATTTCAGTTCTCAATTTTTCTTGAAGTTGGAGTGCACTTACATCAAAGAGATTTGCATGCATTGTTTATTTTTAATCACTACAATGTATGAAAGAACATTAGTGGTTGAAAAGTAGAAGTTCTATTCCAATCTTAATGGTCAAATTGTCAGGAAATTTTTTTAAAGTTTGGTCATCTAGTTTATTCTGTTTTATAGTTAAAAAAAAAAGCAATGGAATCAATATCCTATAATATAACTTACATTTAGATAATACTATAAGGATAGGGCAGCTACAGGGCACAATGGATAGAGTTCTCCTACCTGTAGTCGGAAAGACTAATCTTGAGTTCAAATCTAGCCTCAGACACTTAACTAACTATATGACCCTGGGCAAGTCACTTAACTCTATTTGACTCAGTTTCCTCATCTGAAAAATGAATTGGAGAAGAAAATGACAAATAAATCTAGTATTATTGGAAAAACATTTGAACAACAACAGCAACAACATAGGGTTAGGGACTGGAGCTGTGATTTCATTGGAAAAGGAGTAGCTTGTGCAGCACAGATCTCCTCAGCTTATGCTCAAATTGGCACCTTCTCTAACACTTAGAGATTTATCTAAAACAATGGGAAGTTGTCAGTAAATAAACATTAGCTTCCTAATATGAGCTGAACATTGTACTATGCTCAGGATACAAGGGAAGGTAAGAGACAGTCCCTGCTCCTAAGGATCTCACAGTCTAATATGGGAATCAGTAAGCAAGCAACTCTATACCAATAAGATATGTGCAGGATAAATTGGAGACAATCACCAGAGGGAGGGCAGTAGAATTAAAGGGGATCTGTGATGTGTCCAGATATCATAGGTTAGACAGGAACCCAGATGTTCCTGTCTCTTCAGCCACTTCTCTGCCCACTGTGCTGTGCTGCTTCTTCCATTGGCTAAGATGAGGATGCTTCCAAAGCACCTTCCTCACAGCAATCCAAACGTGACAGAGGATGGAGGTATGTAGGATAGGGGCTTAATAAATGCATCATAGGAATGGAAGCTAAGAAATGCTTAGGCTTCCTACAAAAATGCCTAATAAATACTGCTTCCTTTTTCCTTCACACATTTAAATATTCATTTTACAAGAACACTTCTCTTTTTAATGTAAACAATGTGGATATTTTAACTTAATGCTGGCCAGCTAGTAACTTTTAATCAGAATGACTGAATCTAACTAGTGATGAGCCAGGAAAATCTTCCTATTTGCCTAGAGATTTAATCAGAGTAAGTTACACATAAACAGCAGTGTTGTACAGAGGAATTATATTTCATTCCCACTCAGCTTTATTGTATACAATTTAATATTTAAACTAATTGAATTGTAGCCAATATGAAAATCAACTCAAATGATCATTCCTGAGGAGACATTGGCCTGATTCATTTGTTTCTAGGCCTTTTGGGAGTATGGTTTAATCATGTATTTCATAATCCATTAAAATAATATTATCTTTAAACAAATTGTCTCATTCTGAGCATATGCTTTAGTTGACTGGTGAGTTGACATTATATGGTTTTCTCTATATTTCTCAGTCCACAGATACACTGAAATTAACTCCTTGGTGATTCTTATAAGCATTATAATGCCACAATGTATTTGAAGTTTCACTTTTTAATGTCCTCCATACTTTTATGAACAGAATATTGTTTTATTCATCATTTGAAACAAAGCAAAGTGTTTCTAATAGATTTGGGACTAGCTGCAGAGTTAGAAAGATCTGAGTTCAGATTCTGCTGCTAACCTCTATTTAGCTCTGTAATCACTAGTAAATCAATCATCCCTTCCGTGTATCTGGCTGTTTGGTCATTTCAGTTTTGTCCAAATCTCTGTTACCCTGTTTGGGGTTTTCTTGCTGAGATAATAGAGTGGTTTGCCATTTCCTTCTCCAGCTTATTTTACAGATGAGGAAACTGAGGCAATAGGGCATCCAAGCAACTCTAAATTACAGAACTAGAGTTCTGTAATTTAGAAATTAATGCTGATCTGCATTGGTAGAGGGACTTGTATCCCAGAAGCTCCTTGTACTGATGATTACCCTTCTAAGTGGTAACAGAATAAAGGCAATTTTCCTGCCCTCATTGAGTTTCTGTCCTAGTTTGAAGATAAAACACACAAATGTGTTAGTGTGTGTATATACAATAATTTGACCTATTATTAATTTTTCTGATAAGCATCCATTAGATGATTATTATGAGTTAGGTGTGGTGCTATTAGGGTATATGTTTTTATTTATATCCTCAATTTCTAACACATAGTAAGCACTTAATACATATTAGTTGATTTTATTTATAGATATATGTGTGTTTGTATGTGTGTATGTTTATATACACACAAATGAGAAAGGCAATCAGATAGGCATTATTTGTTTTTTGTCCCCCAAACAGAATGTAAGCTCTGAGAACAGGAACAATACTTTATGTTAATTTTAATTATATTATTATTATTATTATTTAATTTTATATATCTAACATAAACGAAAAGCAGATATAAATATATACAAAGCAATTAAATAAAACTAGTTTGGGTAAGAGGAAACAAAGTTGATGGACATCATGCAAAAGGTAGTGGTTGGGCTCTGTGGAAGGGATTTAATGAGGTGGAGATGAGGAAAAAGTACATTCCAAGGGATGAAGGATAGCTAGTTCTAAATCTGAGAAATAATAATAGGAGTGTTGAACGTAAGGAGCAGAGAGAAGGGATCTGGCTGGATCCCAGAGGGTGAGAGTAGGAGCATTGCCCAATGATAGAGGAAGGAAGTCAAGGGCCAGGTTATGGCTCTAAAAGCTAAGCAATGTCTAAACAGTTAAACATGTATATACATGATGTGTACACACATGTTTACATGTTGTGTAGCACTGTCACATGTGTGTGTCATATGTGTTTTATATACACATGCACAGTACATACTATGGAAATTATTTGTACACAGTCCTATTAGGTTATATATGCACCACGTACATATGTTTGTTAAAAAAATATATCCATTAGATTGCCAAGGACAAAAATGAAGAAAGAAGAACCAAGGTTCTGACCTTGGGTAATATATACTTTAAGGGATTGAGAAAGATACATGGAGGTGATAGGATACAGAGAAGAATCATTTACAGAAGTAGGAAAGAAAGCTGAGTGTTGAGAGAAGAGTAAAGGAACTAATAGGAGAAGGTATTCTTTAGTGCAACAAGATTTTCTTAACTCTGAGAGGATGAGGACTAACAGCATTTGATGATTGTGTTCTTGGAACAATTGAGAGGACAGTTAAAAAACTTGAAAAGTTAAGAAACAGCTATTACCTTCTCTGATACATTTATGGGATCACCTTTAAGCTATCAGGACCAGCAACTCTTGTCCTTATTATTAATATTAAATTTGAAACATAAGTCCACATTATCATCTGGATTATTTGTCATAAATACTTGTTTTTTTAGCTAGCAACTGATCATATCTTTATTTACAACTTGATTCACATATTTCATTTTTGTTAGGCTTTAAAGAAAAATGGCCAGATCAGAAACCTTGTCATCTAAAATGGAAGTGAATTATAAATATCAATATCAATAATAAACATCATATGTTTATATCTTGATGAATTGTTGAAATGTAACATAAGAAATAATAATTGTATATTGATTGTGTGTATGTATATAGGTGTATATGTGTGTATAATACATTAAATGGCTCTTTAGCTCTCTTGCTTTATTTTATGACTTACTTTAAAATGGAGACATGTAGTTCCTTATGTTGTTTTGACTAATCAGAGTTTGCTTGGCAAGCATCATCAAATGGTGAATTTCTCTGTTCCTCTAAACAGGAAGAAGATGAAGTCCCTGATGATGAGACTCTGAATCAAATGATTGCCCGACGAGAAGAGGAATTTGATCTTTTTATGGTAATGTTTCAAAAATAATTAAAATGTAAAATGACTGATTTCTATGTCCTCTTGATAAAAAAAAAAAGGTTTAGTTAAAGCTTGGTGACTTTAAGAGGTCCTGTTACAAGATGTGTATTTCATTCTGTAGTCATTCACTTACTAGAACCAAACAAATATTCCTTCTTGGGAAAAGAAATTTTGCAATGACAGCACTATTAATCTTGAAATGTCATTAATTAGTGTATTGCAGCTTCATTCAGGGTTCAAAACTCAAAATAATTTACTTAATTCAAATTAATCTAAAGCAAATTGTGACTTGGATTTTCTGTAATTTTTTTTTCTTTTAAGTCATTTTTCTCTGAATCATTATTTTTAGAAGACTTTTTTCAAAAACAAACTTATTTCAGTTATGGACTTATTTTCTTATTATCCCCAAAGACTCCTCATTGATGCATTTGGCCTTTAGGAGTCATCAGAAATCATACTGTAGGAGCTACAAGAGAATATCTTATATGTTGCTGTAAATTCTTTTGATGGTTATTAATTGGTAACAAAGTATGAAAAAATAAAAACTTAGGTTTTCCAATAAAGTAGTTTATTGACCTTTAATCTTAGCCCTTTGGAAGTGTCAAAATTTTAAAGTTATGTGAAAGTCTTTTAAATTCCTTTTCTACATGACCTCAATTGCTTTGCAGTGAAATGGGGAAGTATAATAATGATAAGTAAAGATGACAGATTTTACTAATTCACCACACACTGACAGATGATTGAACACTGAAGTGAATCACTGCGAAGTCATAGCACAGGTTGGTGAATAATGACAAATAGCTTTTTTGTTATGTGCAGTACGGACATTGGAGAATATTACATTCTTTGTGTTATTTAGCATTGGCCCACATTAAACATAAATAAGAGATAAAATTCCTACTAAGAAGCTGCATGCAGTATTGATAACTTTGTTACCTTACAGGTTAATTTCTTTTCTTTTCTTTTTCTTTCTTTCTTTCTTTTTTTTGGAAAATTGACTGCTGTTTCATAACTGTTTAATAGTAAAATGGTGATGTCCCTAGAG
>JAJPUD010006499.1:49562-68762 GCA_023553655.1 Myrmecobius fasciatus
ATATATTAAACCCTAAGATATCTTGTGAGGTCCCTACATCACTTAAATTTAATTCACTTGCATGTCACAGCATTACCTCCCTAATGTCATGGTCCTCTTAGAGAAGGAAGGGCAAACAACCTCTGAGTAGGAGTAGGAGCTATCCTAGTATTGACCCAATGGGGGCTGACCAGTGGGACAACACAGCTCTTTGTTTTCCTTTTTTTCCCTCTTTTTTACCTTTCCCTTTCTCCCTCCCTTCCCCTTGTCCACATAGAATATCATACCTTTAACTGTATGTTCTCTGCTTAAAGGAATTCACATGTTTATTTTGGTTTAAAAGTAAAAAAGAAGAGAGACCCGAGGCATGTATATCATGCAGATGCCTTAGAGTTATATAGGATCAAGTGAAATGAAATACATAAAGCTTTTTGCAAGCCTTAAGATCTCTATAAATGCCAGTTATTTTTATCATATTTTGTGAAGACATGTCCAAAAGAAAGTTAAGATGACAAGTTACAGATGGGAGAGTCTTTTCCATATTAGTTATTCTTGTACGGTCAAGCAATCAATTAGGATAGGAGAAGCCAAAGTTTTTACCAAAATTAGATAAACAGACATAAGAAGATATGATATATAATTGCAAACTACAATTATTCTTTGAAACAAACTATTGATGCTACAAGACAGGAAATGAAAAGAAGAACCAATATTAACATAGTCTATCATAATGGCCCTAGCAAGTTAGACATTATTCTTCACAAGGAGGCCGAAAACTGTCTCATACATCAAATGTTCTTCTTTTCAATTTTCTCTATGACAATGGGAGCAACACATTAAAATTCTAACATCACAATCTTCCAAATACAGCATAAGGAAGTAGAAATGTCACCATAGAAAATAAAGATTAAAAAATACAGCTTGACCAGACTGAGCATAAATAGAGGAGGTGTGTCCTGACAATGATACAGTTTTGAGAGAACTGACGGATTAATCATCACGAAATCTGAAAGATGAAAAGATACCATATGCTTTGGGAAAAAATATTACCCCTTAAAAGAACATTTAAATAAATATTAGTAATTACTGGCTTATATGCCTACTTTGCTCTCTCTATAACGTCTTGAGAATAAATTTATCCATATTTTAGAACATTCTTAATGTTGGTAAATAGAGTTTTGTTTTTCTTTTTTCCTTTTAAAAGGCTTTTCTATAGGAAACCTATAAATTATCTGAAGGTTCAGAGAACTCAAAAAATCCTATTGGTTTCATTGACCATAAAAACAACAAGGTACTCTCATATACATGTATGTGTGTGTAGTAATCATATGAAATTATTTGAAAGAAATAGCAAGAGACTATTTAAATTAACCCCTAATTATTAATATCAAACATTAAAATAAGACAGGGAAATGTATGTTCAACAGAGTAGTTTTCCATTGTCATGTAGGATGACTAGGACAGATTCCAACAGAAGATATTGCCTGTTATAATGAGGCCTTTCAGATGTTACAGAAATACCTTTAAATTAGTAAATTTAAGACCTGTAGAATTTTAAATAATTACTTGAGAGACAATAGTATTAATTTTTTGAGGTGATGGTGGTTGACTTTTTGATTCACTCTTTGAATATTTGGGGTTTCCTTCATGTAATTTTGATATTCATAGAAAGTAAAGAAGCCTATATTTCTACACAAATAAAGATGGAATGTTGGAAACTGGGGCAAAAATCATAATTCAATAATTAGTGGTCCTAAATAATGTAAATATTAAGCATGATTAATATATGAAATGTTTTTAGCCTGCAGAGGATATTAGGTCATTGAAAGCTAGTTGAAAGTCAAATGAATTATTAGATTGATTTAGACACAAACTAAATTTTTAAGAGAGAGAATGAGGTGGGGAAATTGATAATTCAAGAAAATTTGTAATATGACATTTATAAAAATTGTTAGAACTTGATCAATTTAGACTAAATTATCTTTCAAATCAAGTTGTTTCTGTTTACAGACAACATAAGGATTGAATTACATGCATCTCTTTACAGTGACTAGTAGAGGTTCCACATACTAAAGATAGTAAACAAAATTGAACCAAACTATTTTTCCACTCCCAAATTCCTAAACAAGTCTATGGCATTTCTCTAATGTGGGGCACATTAGATTCTTTCTGATGTTTTAATTCTGTAGAAAGTAATTTTGGGGGGACACAGAGCCAAGATGGTGGAGAGGACACACATTGCTTTCTGACCTTATATGACCCTCAGATTAATTAGCAATTCAGCCTCTAAATTCTGGATCAACAGAATTTACAAATATTGGGAGAGCAATAAATTACCAGCAGAAAATAATTTTGAAGATTGCTAGAAAAGGTCTTTTTCAATAGGGCACAGAGGGAGATGGGCCAAGCATAAGCAGGCCAAGCACAGACACCAGTGCAATAGTGCAGATCCAGGGTAGTAGGAGCTCTGCAACAGAGAATCTATGGGGAGGAATCTACAACAGCGTTGGCTACTCTGCCCTGGCTTCAAGTCAGTAGATTAGCAAAGCAGTTATAAAATATCCAACACAAACACAAAAGGTAAATCATGAACCCCAAAATGCCAGAATCTTTTGGGACCTGGCCATGTCCACCCAGCACCGGGAATGAGTCGGCACTGACCCAAACAGCCACAGCTGCTTGTAGAGAAGATTTGGACAACCTTCCTTGCCCTAAAATCAGACCTTAACTTTTTTTTTTTTAAATGAGTGAAAAAGCAAAAAGAGGTCTGACCATAGACAGTTTTTATGGTGAAAGAGAAGAACAGATTACAAACCCTGAGGAGACTAAAAGCAGAATGTCTCCAGGTGAATTTCATTTATTTCTGATGAAAAGACTAGAGCTAAACAAAAATTTTGATTTTCAAATATAGAACTCAAGAGAAGCATAGAAAGGTAAAAAGAAAAGAACTCTTGAAAACTGTATCTCTATTATGAGTATACATAGAGAATGCATGTATAATTTGATTTTGCTATTATAAAATAAAAAATAAACTAGAGGTGGAAAGGGGATTGTACTGAAAAAAAGGGGAAATGGAGGTAAAATGAGGGAAATTACATCTCAGAAACAGACAAAGAAAAGTTATTATAATTGAGGGAAAGAAAGGAGGCGGTAAACATTGTGTAAATCTTACTCTCATCAGATTTAGCTCAAAGAGAAAATATTAGACATATTTGGTTTCACCAAGAAACTTCTCTCACCTTATTAAAAAAATGGGAAGGGAAAGGGGAAAAGGGAAGGGGTAAGCTAAATAGAAGAGAAAACAGAAATAGTAGGGGAAATTATAAGAAAGGGGGAAGGACTCTAAAGGGGGAGGACTGCTTGAGGCAAGTAGTGCTCATAAGTAAAATACTGGGGAGAAGGAAAAGAGGAAAAGGAAAAAGAAAAGTATAATTTGGGGCTAAGATGGGAGGAAACACATAATTAGTAGTTTTAACCATAAATGTGAATGGGGGGAATTCACTCTTAAAGCAGAAGCAGATAGCAGACTGGATTAAAAGCCAGAATCCTACAATATGTTGTTTACAAGAAATACATTTAAAGCAGAGCAATACATATAGAGTAGAGGTAAAAGGCTGGAGCAGAATCTGTTATGCTTAAGGTGAAGTAAAAAAAAAAAAAAGCAGAGGTAGCCATTCTGATCTCAGATCAAGCAAAAGCAAAAATTGATCTAATTAAAAGAGATAAGGAAGAAAACTATATCTTGCTAAAGGGTATCATAGATAATGAAGCAATATCAATATTAAACATATGCACCAAGTGGTATAGCATCTAAATTCCTAAAGGAGAAGTTAAGAGAACTGCAAGAAGAAATAGACAGCAAAACTATAATTGTGGGAAACTGCAATCTTGTTCTCTCAGAACTAGATAAATCAAGCCACAAAATAAATAACAATACTAGAAAAGTTAGGTATGATAGAGCTTTGGAGAAAATTGAATGGAGAACACTTTTTCTCAGCAGTTCATGAAACCTATACAAAAATTGACCATATATTAGGGAATAAAGACCTCAAAATCAAATGCAGAAAGGCAGAAATAGTAAATGCACTTTTTTTCAGATCACGATGCAATAAAAAATTACATTCAATAAAAGGCCAGGGAAAAATAGACCAAAAAGTAATTGGAAACTAAATAATCTCATCCTAAAGAATGAATGGGAGAAACAGCAAATTATAGACACAATCAACAACTTCATCCAAAAGAATGGCAATAATGAGAGAACATACCAAAATTTGTAGGATGCAACCAAAGTGGTAAAAAGGGAAAATTTTACCTCTTTAGATGCTTACTTGCATAAAATAAAGAGAAAATCAATGAATTGAGCTTGCAACTAAAAAAGCTAGAAAAAGAACAAATTTAAAATTCCCAATCAAATGCCAAACTTGAAATTCTAAAAGAGATTAATAAAATTGAAAGTAAAAAAACAAACCTATTAAATTAATAAATAAAACTAAGACTTGGTTTTATGAAAAAACCAACAAAATAGGTACTTTTAGTTAATTTGATTAGAAAAAAAGAATGAGGAAAATCAAATTGTTAGTCTCAAAAATGAAAAGGGAGAACTTTCTGCCAATGAAGAAGAAATTAGAGCAATAATTAGGAGTTACTTTGTTCAATTTTATGCCAATAAATTTGACAACCTAAGTGAAATGGAGGAATACCTACAAAAATATAGATTGCCCAGATTAACAGAAGAGGAAATAAATTACTTAAATAATCCCATTTTAGAAAAAGAAATAAAACAAACTATTAATCAGCTCCCTAAGAAAAAATCCCCAGGACCAAATGGATTTACATGTGAATTCTACCAAACATTAAAAGAACAATTAACTCCAACACTCTATAAACTATTTGAAAAAATAGGGAATGAAGGACTCCTACCAAATTCCTTTTATGACACAGACATGGTACTGATACCTAAACCAAGTAGGACAAAAACAGAGAATGAAAATTATAGACCAATTTCCCTAATGTATATTGATGCAAAAATCTTAGATAAAACATTAGCAAAGAGATTACAGAAAATCACCCCCAGGATAATACACCATGACTAGGTAGGATTTATATGAGGAATGCACGGCTGGTTCAAAATTAGGGAAATTATTGACATAATTGGCTATATCAATAACCAAATTAACAAAAACATATGATTATCTCAATAGTTGCAGAAAAGGCATTTAGTAACATCCAACACCCATTCCTATTAAAAACAGTAGAGAGGATAGCAATAATTTTCCTTTAAAATGGTCATTATATGTAATGGGGATAAACTGGAACCATTCCCAATAAGATCAGGGGTGAAACAAGGTTGCCCACTATCACCATTACTATTCGATATTGTATTATAAATGCTAGCTTTGGCAATAAGAAAAGAAAAAGAGATTAAAAGAATTAGAGTAGGTAATGAGAAAACCAAATTATCACTCTTTGCAAATGATATAATGGTATACTCTAGGTACACCTAGAGAATCAACTAAAAAAAACTATTAGAAATAATCTACAACTTTAGCAAAGTTGCCAGATACAAAATAAATCCACATAAATCATCAATATTTTTATACATCAGTAACAAAATCCAACAGCAAGTGATAAAAAGAAAAATTCCATATAAAGTAACTGTCAATATGATAAAATATTTGGGAATCTATCTGCCAAGGGAAAGTGAAGAATTATACAGCCAAAACTAAAACACTTTCCACACAGACCTAATCAGTTGGAAAAATATCAAGTACTCCTGGGTAGGCCAAGAGAATATAATAATAATGAAAATACAACCTAAATTAATTTACTTATTTAGTGCCATACCAATCAAACTTCCAAGAAATTATTTTACAGATCTAGAAAAAATAGTAACAAAGTTCTCTGGAAGAAGAAAAGATCAAGAATTTCAAGAGAATTAATGAAAAAAAAAAATGCTGATGAAGGTGGCCTTGCTGTACCAGATCTAAAACTATATTATAAAGGGGAGTCATCAAAATCATTTGGTACTGGCTAAGAAACAGAGTAGTTGATCAGTGAAATAGATTAGGTTCACAGAACAAAATAGTCAATGACTATAACAATCTAGTGTTTGACAAACCCAAACACTTAAGCTTTGGGGATAAGAATTCACTATTTGATAAAAACTGCTAGGAAAATTGGAAACTAGTATAGCAGATATTAGGGCTTGAACCAACACCTAACACCACATACCAAGATAAGATCTAAATGGGTTTATGATCTAGACATAAAGAATGATATTATAAGCAGTTAGAAGAACATAGGATAATTTATCTCTCATATCTGGGGAAGAGGAAGGAATTTGTGACCAAAGAAGAACTAGAAATCATTATTGATCACAAAATAATTTTGATTATATTAAGTTAAAAAGATTTTGTACAAAGACAACTAATACAGACAAGATTAGAAGGAAAGTAATAAAGTGGGAAAACATTTTTACATTTAGAGGTTCTGATAAAGGCCTCATTTCTAAAATATATAGAGAATTGATTCAAATTTATGATTCAAGCCATTCTCCAACTGATAAATGGTCAAAGGATATGAACAGACAATTTTCAGATGACGAAATTGAAACTTTGTAGTCATATGAAAAGATACTGCAGATCAGAATTGATAAGGGAAATGCAAATTAAGAAAACTCTGAGATCCCACTAACACTCCTCTCAGATTGGCTGAAATGACAGGAAAAGATAATGATGTGAGAAAACTGAGACACTGATACATTGTTAGTGGATCCATCTATTCTGGAGAGCAATTAGGACCTATGTCCACTTTGACCCAGCAATCTTTCTACTGGTATTATATCCCAAAGATATCTTAAAGGAAGGAAAGGGCCCCACATGTGCAAGAATGTTTGTGGCAGCCCTTTTTGTAGTGGCTAGAAACTGGAAACTGAGTGGATGCCCATCAATTGGAGAATGGCTGAATAAATTATGGTATATGAATGTTATGGAATATTATTGTTCTGTAAGAAACGACCAGCAGGAAGATTTCAGAGAGGCCTGGAAAGACTTACATGAACTGATGCTAAATGAAAGAAGCAGAACCAGGAGATCATTATACATGGCAACAACAATACTATATGACAATCAATTCTGATGGATGTGGCTTTCTTCAACAGTAAGATGATTCAAGCCATTTCCAATTGTTCAGTGATGAAGATAGCCATCTACACCCAGAGAGAGGACCATGGGAACTGAGTGTGGACCACAACATAACATTCTCACTCTTTTGTTGTTGTTTGCTTGCATTTTATTTCTTTCTCAGTTTTTTTCTTCCTTCTTGATCTGATTTTTCTTGTGCAGCAAGATAACTGTATAAATATGTATACATATATTGGATTTAACATATATTTTAACATATTTAACATGTATTGGACTGCCTGCCATCTACAGAGGGGATGGGGGGAAGTAGAGGAAAATTTGGAACTGAAGGTTTTACAAGGGTCAATGTTGAAAAATTACCTATGCATATGTTTTGCAAATAAAAAGCTTTAATAAAAAAAAGATTTTTTTTTCCTGTGAGGCATTTGAGGTTAAGTCCATGGTCACACAGCTTGTAAGTATTAAGTATCTGAGGCCGGATTTGAACTCAAGTCTTCCTGACTTCGAGGCCAATGCTCTATCTACTGTGCCATCACAACTGCCCCTGTAGAAAGTAATTTTACGAGTAAAAATACACTTCAAAAGTCTGTTTTTTAAAATATGTATCTTGAAAGTAAATCTGGTCTAGAAAAATATAATTTAGTATTAGCAATATTATGCCTAAAATATATTTCTAAAAAATTCATTATCTAAAGCAAAATTTAAATTTTACCAAAATGTAAAATTTAGTAAACAAGTATGATTGACTATTACCTCCATTCTTCACTGAGTAGGTAAAGAGATTAAAATAGTAGCTGATGGTGGTATGTTAATCATATAATTTTAATTGCTATAATAATGTGTGTGATTTTCTTCTTGACCTTCCTTAACACTTTTATTAATTATTATCCAGCGTATGGACATGGACCGACGCAGGGAAGACGCCCGAAACCCAAAACGCAAGCCTCGCTTGATGGAAGAAGATGAACTGCCATCTTGGATTATTAAAGATGATGCTGAAGTAGAAAGGCTTACCTGTGAAGAAGAAGAAGAGAAAATATTTGGGAGAGGGTCCCGCCAACGCAGGGATGTGGATTACAGCGATGCACTCACAGAGAAGCAGTGGCTGAGGGTAAGGGTGACTTTATCTTTCTTTTGTTAAATATATTGAATAAACTTTCAGGATTAAAAAAAATCATCGATGGAAATTCATGCAGTGACCTGAGTGCTTTGAGATGACAAGTCGAATGAGCAAAATATTCTTTATTCTATATTTGTGATGATTGCCTAGAACTGCTGTGTGATTAAGTTGTGGATCTTTTTTTTTTTTTTTTAAGCTTTTTCTGTGAAAGAATTTGTTGCTTTTGGTGAATTTTCCATTGCAAGAGCTAGAATTATTGCAGCTTTGATTCTGGCTAATGTTTGATTACAAGTTGATTATGCTCCACCCTCTAATTTTTAGGTGTTCTTTAAAAAGGTGTATACAAGGTCATAAACAATTTGGAATTAGATAGCAGCCTAAACCATGCATTGTTTTTCATGTGCAATTTGTTCATTTATAGGAAAGCCAAATATAATCAATCCAGATAGAAACTAGCACTTATTTCCTTTTGGAGTATCTTCATTTCTGATTGTGACTGCTGCTGTCAATTTTGTAGTACTCAGTGGGGAGCAGTGAAATAACAGCATTCTCATAGTACCATTTTGTTTAAGACTTGCAGATTAATTCAGGTTTTGGGGGGATGCTTATTTGAAATAAATTCATAAAGTTGTTGGAAAACTCAGCCACACTATCTGTGCTTGGTGTAGCACTTTTTTTTAATATGGATTGATGAAGTGGTCTAGTTAGTGAATCTGTACCATGAGCCACAGATCACAGAGAAAAATGATAGTTAAGAATAACTACCTCAACGATTGAAGGAAAAGAGAAGCTGGGTTTTTTATGCTGTCAAAAGAAAATATAAAGCATATCATTTGGATGAAAATATGTTCCAGGATCCAGATGATAGGTAGCCAGATGATTGTGGATCTTCTTGGCTGTATCCTCAAAGGCTCCTCAAAGGAGGAGGTTACAAAGAAAGACACAGAGAGAGGGGTCTTTTCAGTACCTGAGAATATTCAGAATATTGTACAGAGAGAAAAGAGATTATTTGTATTGCGAAGTGGCTGAGATTTGTTGTCCTCTAAAAAGAGATCCAGAAACTAACAAATAGCATTGCCGGTCCTCTGATTTTCCCTATATAATTGGACATTTGAGTTTAAAATGTAATGCTACTCCAACCATGGATGAATATCACTTTTCTGTCAAATCTCACAACACTTTAATGCCATTTCATGAATTTCTTTTCTCTATTTTAGTTTTATGAATTTTGATTTGACTAGTTAAGATTTATGCCATAATATTGAGGACTCTTCCCACATTCATCTCAAAACTACAGGAGATTTTCTATTTTTTTTCCTTCTTTTATTTAAGAAATAAATTAAGTACCTAGAGTGTTGCAGGGGATGAGATACTAGTATTTTAGAGTCAATATAAGTCAAACTTATATAGTGTATATATATATGTATATATATATATATGCTACAGAATTCACAAGCAGAATTAACCTGAAGGCATTGTCCTTGTGTTTAAGGCTCTTATTTATTGCCCAAGAATGAGACCAAGCTCGAGGACAGTTTTATGCTAACTAGAAACTGCTCTTTTAAAAATAAATAAATAAAACTCATCAGCAGAAATTCAAGAGACTTGAAAATTTTAGATTAGGAAAAACAATTTAGTTTTAGTTCATTTTCCTATTCCTTTTATTGTGATGTGAGGAATGGAGAATGAAAAGCTATCTTTGATTTTCATTAAGAATATTATAGCATTTTTTTACAGCTTATTATTATTTTTGGAGAGGGTCAAAGTAGAGACCATCTGTGTAAATGTCATACTCTAGTATTCACTTATCTATATTTTAAATAGAAAGCTCAAATAATAAAAATATTAAACATCAGATTGATTATTGAGGTTAACAATGTTAATGTAATCACTTACTTTAGGTTAGGTTTAGTTACCTTTAAAGATGAACTTTGTAATGCATATTTTGGGCAGCTGGGTGGTGCAATGGATAGAATGACAGGCCTGGAGCTCATCTTTCTGAGTTCAAGTCTGGTCTCAGACACTTACTAGTTGTGTGATCCTAAGCAAGTCACTTAACCCTGTGTATCTTAGTTTCACATCTGTAAATGAGCTAGAGAAGGAAATTGCAAGCCACTCCAGTATCTTTGCCAAGAAATGAGGTCATGAAGAGTCAGATGTGAATGAATAACATTTACTTCATTGTAATGCTTTGAAAGTTAATGGTCATGTATTACAATAATTTTAACCAAAACATATAATTAATTCAGATACCCAATTCCCCAGCCATTCTAGATAAATGGGATGCTACTGTCATTTGTTTTCTGGTTGAGAATTTTCTATATTTTTGATATTAATGTTTTTAGACTTTCATCAAGTGTCACAAAGAGACACACTGAGTATTGCTATGCCCCTTAATTTAAGTAAAGGATACATGATCCTACCCTCAAATGTGGACAGAGCAATGATGTCCTCAACAGGGGATTTGTCCTCATATTGAAAAAACTGAGGCAACTGTGCTAATAACTACACCCATCCTTCTATTCAATGGATAGACAATGTCTCTGCAAAGAATACTTGCTTATATAACAGTTACTGGGCACCACCAGTGCCTTGGCCTTTTGCCTCTAATCTGAATGAATTGATCACATAAGACCTTAGAACCTTATAGCTAGTAAAGTTGACTTTATGTCAGCTTTATGCTAGATTTTACACAGTTGTTTCTACAACTCAAAGTCAAATTAGGATGCTACTTAAGTTCTGTGGTTTGTAATATTTAAATGTTGTTCTGAGATAGGGTATTTTTGTTTCTCACAATGAATCTGAAGTCTTAAAACTATTCTATGCAAAAGTCACTATCACTTAGACTGCATACTTATTGATATTCCTTTTGCCCTCTGCAGCATCTTCCCTTTGCAAGTGTGCTAATGTGAATATTAATGTCAACATTTCCTGTTTTATACTGCAGGAGAGGAAGGAGGGCTTATGTTTATCTTGCACAAGATGATATGTAGATAGCTACCTAAATGAGATATAAATGATGACAATGTCCTCAGATCTTTCTATTTCTTTAGAAAGAAGGTTTTAGTAGTGATAAGATTTCAAGGCAGAGAAAGAGGGAAGACGGAATTGCTTCACTAATCCTTCCCTGCTAGCCTCATTGCCAGGTGAGAAATTAAATTGCCTTTGATTTATGAGCCCATATTGAGTCCACACAGTCGTTGTCACTGCCCCTTTGTAAATCAATTCTGGCAGCTGAAAAAACTCTTCCTTCCAAAAAAATCAACAAATTAAAGACAAAGGAAATTTTAACTAATAAATCTTAGATGTTTATCAGTAAGTAATCAGCAAAATAAAAAATATGACTTCTTAACAGAATACTTTAACATTGTGTTTTATAAAGCAGCATAATACTGAATGCATAATTAATAAAAATTGTCACCATCCCATCATGCTCTGTGCTGCTTTCAATAAAGTACCTAATCCTGAGCATCACAGCTAAAAAGACATATGAAGAACTTGGAGAAGATCCATTTGGGAGTCAGTCAGAAAGATGATTAAAGAAGAGTGGGGAAAGTAAAGATGAAATGTTGAATTTCATCAACTGAGACATTCAGTGAATGTCTCAATTTGTGTCTACTAGGCATACCTGTGCTGAGGCCAGAACAAAGAGATTCAATTAAAATTTTTGGCATGAGAATTAAAGAACTATTTCTGCACAAAAAGAGTTATTTAACTTTAAAATGAGTTAGCAACTATTAGGATATAGGATTTCTTCTCCTAAGGTCTCTAAAAGTAGAATAGACTCCCAGTTGTCAAAATTGGCACACCTGTGGTCCTAAAAGGCCAAGGAAAGTACTAGATAGATATCTCCATTACTGTCTGGCACTTCTGGAAGGAGAAAAAAATAATTCCTTTGTTAATCTATGATAAAAATTCTACATTTTGAGCCTCCTTTCAAACACATTGGTACTTAGTATTTTTGAGATTTCCTTTGCATTGTTTCCATGTTGTCACTATATATCATCTTTAGCTAAGGGAAACCATGAACTCTCAGTCAGTCCACAAACATTTGTGAAGTGCTAACTGTGGATAAAGTACCAATATTAAGAGCTAAGAATTCATATAAATAATTAGGACTATTTTAGTTTTTCAAAAATGTATCACCTCAGTTAATTGAGGGCAAAAATTTCAAGCAAACTGCGTTTCCTTTTTTATACACAAGGGAGAGCTAAGACCCTAGAAAATGGATTTGGGTAGCAGCAAATGACAGGCTCTGTGAGCCACAAGGAACAAAGGAAAGATTAAATAGGTAAGAAGGGAGTTGTTTTCCAAGGTAGAGGGAAGAGCTGTAACATGTTAATAACATGGCTTGCAGCATTTGACAGTAGTTGGAAGAATTTATCTTACTTTCCGCCATTTTATTCCATTCACAAGACTCAAATAACTGCAATACCCTAACAATGATGGGACATGAAAACTTTTATTATTTAACTGTCGCACTTGGGAAGTGTCAGATACTGATCACTACTTGCAAGAGGACTAATTAAAGCCTAAGAGACTTCTAATCTAAATAAATGATACGTTCAAAGCCAAGAAAAGTATTTGATTATTTGTTTAAATTTATGAGTGTTTTCTAACAGTTGTAATTTTAGCTTCCTTTTTTTTTGGGGGGGGGAGGAATCCTTTTGAAATGCCTGGGCCCTATTCCTCAAACATTCATTTTCAAAAAAGTTAAAATCAGGATTGGTCATTGGGAAATTAATCATAATCAATTAGGGCTCTTCTTCCAAATATCCAGAAAACAAATGAGTTTCTATGATCATTAGACTTATCAAAGAAGGGCAACTTAGGAAAGTAAATACTTCAAGAATTGTCTAGTATTTTTTTTTCACAAATAAACAAATTTATATTTGTCCCTTATATAGGGGAAAGGTAGAAGAGACTTTTCCTTTAGTTAAAGAAATGTCTAGTAGATAAGAGGTGAATAGAGATCTTGTTTTGTTTTTTTTTAAGTATTTGTTTTTATTGTAGTTCATGACCAAAATTTATTCATCCAGGAACAACCAATTAATGACTTAATTTTATCAATTAAATATACTCCTATCCTCCTACTAATCCTAGTACCTTACAGGGAGGGGCATCATAATAACTAACATTTAGATTGTGCCTTAAGGTTTGCAAAAGAGTTTGCAGGTTTGTTTGTTTTTTTTTTTTTCTTATCACTTAATGTTCATGACAATACTATAAGATAGGTGCTATGATTATCCCCATTTCACAGATGAGGAAACTAATTGTACAAGTTTATAAGACTTGCCAGATACTAATAAGTAACTCATGTAAGATTTGAATTTAGGTCTTCCTTTAATTCTTTATTTGAACTTACTTAAATTGGCTGTATTACCTAATTCTGACCTCAGACAATTCTTAGCTATTTGACCCTGAGAAAACATTTGCCTCAGTTTCCTTATCTGTAAAATTAGTTAGAGAAGGAAATGGCAAATTACTCCAGTATTTTTTCTAAGAAAACCTGAAATGGAATCACAAAAAATTAGATGTGACTGAAAGACAACTGAACACTACTACCATCCAGCTAGCTAACTGCCTCTAGGTGTAACATTGGTCTGGAATCAGTCTGGATTAAAGTGAATTGACAACCAAACGTAATAATTTAGTGGAGTAATTTTTCTTTTTTAAAAAATACCTAATGGAGTTCTGAGACAAAGTCTAATAATCTACCTGGACTGTTTACAATCTTCTCTTAGAAATCATCTGGCCCACCTCTTCTCATTAGTCTAAGACTGCTTCCTAGTCTAACATTCTAGGAGTCTGAAGATTGAAAAAATAGATGTACAAAGGAACTATGGTCTTCATCACGTGCAACAAGAAAGATTAGCAAGTCAATGTCTTAGTATTTAAGTACCAGAGATCTTCCTGAGGCATATAAAAATTAAATTACTTATTCAGGGTCACCCAGCTAGTGCACCTCTGGGGAGATTTGAACTCAGGTCTTTCTGACTCTTAAATCCAATATTTTCTCGACAATGCAATATTACTTCCATGATTCTAGGGCAGGAAAACTAGACTTATGAGTTCATTAATGGAAAGCTCCTGGAAATAGTACTACTTTTAATTGGTGATTAGATTGAAAAAAAGGTTAAAATTCCATAAAGTTCTCTCCTTTATGACAAATTTTCAATTTCATTATTTTGGGAAAATAATTCATAATGTTTTTCTTTCTGCCCCCTTTAGTCTTAAAGCACAGAGTCAATTAGCCTTCTGGTTAGATGGTATTACCACTAAGCAGAAGATATGCCCTTAATTTTCTCTTGGCTTTAATTATTATTTTTAAAAACATTATTATTCTAAAAACTAGTAATAACAATATTTGTATTTATGATTATTGTTTAGTCATTTAATCACAATTGACTCCTTTTGGCTCCCTTTGGGAATTTCTTGGCAAAGGTATTGGAGTGGTTTGCTATTTCCTTCTCCAGCTCATTTTACAGATGAGGAAACTGAAACAGAGTAAAATGACTTGCCCAAGGTCACATGGCTGGTAAGTATCTGAGATGAGCTTAGAGCCACTTGACTTCAGGACCAGCACTCTAATCTCTGAGCTTCCCTAGAAGTATTTATGGTAATTAGATGCTAAGATTCTTAATTACAATAAATTTGCCTGATCCAGAAGTGAGAAAACATAATCTATTTGTAATTGTATTAGAAACCCCATACTCTCTTTTACTTTTGAAGGTGCTAGTTAACTGGGTTACCTGGAGTCAGGAGGACCTGAACTCAGATGTAGCTTCAAACACTTAATAGCTGTGACTTTGGACAAGTCTCTTTACCTCTGGCTGCCTCAGTTTCCTCAACTGGAAAAATGGGGATTATAATAGCATCTATTTTAGGATTATTATGCGGATCAAATGAGATGTTTGTGAAGTTAAATATTTAATACAAGGCTTCTTAGATCAAGATGCATATAGTTTGCATAAAAACATAATTGAATGCATCAGTTCTGATACTTACATTCTCCATGAAATTTATAGTAGTTAAATATTGAATGTTTAATACTATGACTATTATTCCTTCAGCAGAATGAGATTAGTATAGCTAATTTAGCTCATCTGATCTGTAGCTACTAATCTACTTTTTTAATATATGAAATCCTACCCTCATAATGTCTATACATTTTAATTTGGGGTTTGTTTTTTTTAGTTTTCCTTTTTTTCCCACTAAATAGTATTTTACTTTTTCCAATTACATGTAAAGATAGATTTCAGCATTCATTTTTTTAAGATTTTTAATTCCAGATGCTTTTCTTTCTCCCTTACCTCCACTCAGCCCAAGAGAGCAAGTAATTTGTCATATATGTACAATCATTTTTAACTAATATTTCGATATTAGTTATTATACATTATAATTTTGGGACATATAAATTTGCTCCAAACAGTTTCAAACCCTACTTTCCCCCAAATAATTTGAAACTTTGAAATTTCAAGAAAAAAGCAAAAAATATAATTAAAAAATCTATTTTATCTCAATCTGTGAATGAAAACCACCCTAATGTCTACCTCAGGCAGCTATTTACTTTTGTCTTTAATGTCTATATACTCATATTCATAGATACTTTGATTATTTTCTTGTCAAGGAAAGTTGAATTTTTGTAATCAAGAAAAACTTACATAGAACTGCTAAACATAACCTAAACTCTAAACTGTGAAGAAGATTCTTTAATTTTAGATGCAACAAATTGTTACCTTTCTCTCTTTCCAATAAAATATGATATTTTAATAAAGTAACCAGTGATGTTGAATTTACACAACGACAAAGGTTCTTCCATTATACTACCCTGTCTTTCTGCATTTAGAGATTTGGAGATGTCTGAGAAATCCACTTCACTATAGTCCTTGCACCTGCTGTCTTCTTAATAAAGGGATAATTTGCCCTACCATTACTCTTAAGGTCCTCAAGATTTTGGCATTTCTCCTACTACTTTCTCTCTAAGTATTACCTGAGCTGACATTTCCATCTTCATAAATTGAACGCAAACTTGAGTTCCTCCTTTAGGTATTGTCTCCTCCAATCACAGTGTGAACTCCTTGTGAGCAAATATTATATTGATTTTCTATTTGTATCCCTAGTACTTAGCAAAATACTTGCTACATAGTAAAATGCTTAATACATACTTTTCCATTCCATTTGATAAACACACTTCCATGCTTCTCCTTATGTGAGCTCTAGGTATGGTCTGGAACCCTTTCCCAAGCTTCTTGGGACTAAATGTCATCTGCCATTTGGCTGGCAGCAATGAAGATGGGTGGATTCTTTTTATCATTGGAGGGATAGGTTCAGAAACTACATGTGTGACATTTTACTTGCAGAATAGAGCAGGTTGGTAGAAGCATGTGGAAGTAGAGAGTAGTAGACTTAGAATACAGAGAGATGAGTTTTGATTGTATATCGAAGACTTATTGATTGTATGACCATGGGCAGGTCACTTATGCCTGCCATCTGTAAAATGGAGATGATATTTACCCCTCTTCTATGGTTATATATCACAGAATCTCCTGGTGGAAAAAAACCAACTGTGTAGGTACCTTTCCCTTAACCTATAATTCAAGTTGTCCACCTTCCATCCCTGAAGGCTGAAAAGGAAAAGCAGAGGCCCTCTCCCCTTTTATTTTCTCTTTTTCTTTAATGCTGGCTGCTCAGATACTAATAGCTTAAGACCCTTCTCTCTCAAATTTCCTGAGAATGTCCTTTTCCCCTTCTCCTCTCCTGGTGGGATATTGATTCTTTCCTAATTCTCATGTCTGTGGTGGACTTCTTCTCTGGGTAAAGAGTGTTAACCCTATTTGCTTATGTTTCCCCAGCTATAAAATGAGCTGGAGAAGAAAATGGCAAACTATCCCAGTATCTCTGCTAAGAAAACTTCTGCTCTGCTAAGACCCTCAGGCCTATTTCTCCCTCCCCCATATTTTTGAGCCAGAACCTTCTAGACCCCTACCCTGTAGAGAGGACATGGATAATTGTCCTAGTTGAACAAGAGAGAAATTGACAACTATAATCTTTCTGGTAAGATGGTGAACCACCAGGCTTCACCATCTGTTCTAATGCCTACAGTCACTATTATCTGTTCAATAATTATACCCCAAGTAATACTAGGTCTAACACTGTAACCTTGATACCTTCTGGATTTTAATGTGCCCTCTAACTGAACCCTCACTCACTCAATTAGTAGGTGAGCTCTTTGTGAGCAGGGACCATCTCTTTCTCTCTCTCTCTCTCTGCAGGACTTAGTACAGTGCGGTAGTCGCTTAATAAATGCTATTTTATTCATTTGTAAGTTATTATTATTAACAAACAATTTTTAATATTAATAATAGAATAAGATATTCCTATCACTTTGTCCTCCAGAAATTTAATTGATGAAACTACATAAACCTCCCCAGCCAGTGGCTTTTTGTTTGCCAAACAGAAAGACATGGCATTCTAGAGAAAATACTAATATATACATATAAAAATACAAATTGGTATTACTGTTCTATGACTGTTCTATCTACTGTTCTCTATATGAGCAGGCTGATTTTAGAAAAGCCTAGAAAAACTTACATGAACTGATGTTTAATGAAGTGAGCAGAACCAAGAAAACATTGTACACAGTAAGAGAAAAATTGTGTGATGACCAACTATGATAGACTTGGCTCTTCTCAGCAATACGGTCTTTCAAGACAGTTCCAATAGACTTGGGATAGAAAATGTCATATGCATCCAGAGAAAGAACTATGGAGACTGAATGCAGATCAAACTGTACCATTTCCATCATTTTTTTTTTCTTTTGGTTTCCTTCCTTTTTTTTTGCTTGTAGTTTTCCCTTTTGTTATGATTTTTCTTTTACAACATAACTAATACGGAAATATGTTTTAAAATGCAAATAAATTGTGATAGAAGACTATGGTAGAAAATAAGAAGCACCATTACCTCATCAAAAAAGGAAGATTAATGGAGAAAAAATGGGGCCTGTAAAATGGGTCAAAAGACCCAACTAAACCAGATTATCCTAAGAGCATTTATAGATGAAACTAAAAGGAGAGCAATCTAAAAAGTAAAATAAATCTACAAACACATTTTTTAAAGTTTTTTTTTAATTTTTTTTATTTTATTTGCATAACATATGTGTGGGTAATTCTTCAACAATAACCCTTACATAGCTTTCCGTTACAAATTTTTCCCCCAACTCCCCACCCCTCCCTTAGATGGCAGGATATCCACTACATGTTAATTATGTTAAAATATTGGCAAATCGAATATGTGTATACATATTTCCAAACGTGTCATTGTTGTGCAAGAAAAATCTTGTCTACACAAACGATATATCAGATAAAGGAAAGACAATGTAAGCAAACATCAATCAAGGAGTATGAGAATGTTATGTTGTGGTCCACATTTCACATCCCTCTCTCTGGGTGTATATGGCTTTCTTCAGTGAACAGTTGGAGGAGGTTTGAAACATTTCATTGTTGAAGAGAGCCATGTCCATCAGAATTGATGGTCATATAGTACTGTTGTTGCCGTGTATAATAATCTCCTGGTTCTGCTCATTTCACTGAGCATCATTTCATGTAAGTCTCTCCAGGCCTCTCTGAAATCATCTTGCTGGTCATTTCTTACAGAACAATAATATTCCATAATATTCATATACCATAATTTATTCAGCCATTCTCCAATTGAAGGACATCTCTTCAATTTCCAGTTTCTAGCCACTACAAAAAGGGCTGCCACAAACATTCTTGCACATGTGGGGTCTTTTCCTTCCTTTATGATTTCTTTGGGATATAAGCCCAATAGAAATGCTGCTGTGTCAAAGGGTATGCACAGTTTGATAATTTTTTGAGCATAGCTCCAAATTGTTCTCCAGAATGGCTGTATCCGTTCACAGCTCCACCAACAATGCATCAGTGTCCCAGCCCTCCCACA